>JBAWJQ010005618.1:0-78801 GCA_037783105.1 Bactrocera zonata | reverse complement strand
TCCGGCAAAAGCCAGGCAATAGAAGCGAAAATACTTGTAGACGAAATAATGCTACCTCGCCTTCCTCCATACAACTTTGGCATACCGCGTCCGACAAAACATTTATTTGTAAACCTATCGAACAGTAGCCAGTCCAAATAACTACAATTGCGGCAAGAATGACTTTGTTAGGAACAAGTAGTTCAGAGAATCTTCGACGCTTCTCTTTTGAGCCCGATAGTTCTCGCAGTCGCACAAATTCTGGTTGCTGACCAACGCACGGCGGGCTCGTGGGAGATACAGGAGAACAACGCAGTACCGATATGCATGCAATCGAATGAAATTGGTGTAAAGATAACCTCCCTAGGCAGCTCATAGACTTTAAATTTTCCGACGATTAAGCCAGAAAACCGGGTACCCAAGCATATCTAATACGGAATAAGGTAAAATGAACTCATGCGCTCATTGACTACTTTTGACCGAGCTTAAAACCAGTAAAACCGCCCTGCTATCGGTGTGAATGCACACCTTTCTGAAGGAGCCCGCACTTCAAAGCAATACATCTACTGCTGCCTTGAAGGCAGCCATCTCCGCTTGAGAAACGCTACAGTGGTCTAGTAGCCTGAAGCTAAAGTTGCAGGCGAGCACCCGACAAAAGACTTCACCTCCTTAACACTGCAGTCTTGTTTGCATAAATTCGTCTTTATCTCGTATTTTTGTCTTTAGAGTTTGAGGCGACTCGGTAGTTTAAAGAAAAAATACTTCGAAACTTACACTTTCCTAATTAAGAGCCGTTTAATTGACAGTGTGGTCTAAGTAACCGGACTTTTATACCCAACTCGGCTCCATTCGTCGAAATTACTTCATAAAGGAATTTTTTGTGTCGGTACAACAACAACAATCAACCACTCTTTTTTTGAAAAAACTATAAATTTTTCAAGATCCATCATAGATCCTAATTCAGATGTCTAATAGACGTAATTTAAACCAAATTACGATCACATACTAACAATTTTTTTTGTTTTTCAATTATGTTCTGACTTTGCTACGTTGAGAACCCTTGGATTGGATGATATGAACCCTTTTTTCACTATATAATACCACTATCCGAGGCTTAGTAGTTTTATGATACAAATTAATGCTAGTAACCGTTGGTTTTGTCATACGTGTTTTCAGGTTCCATAGATAACCTCAAAATACGACAAAAGAAAAAAAAACAGAGACTGTGACTTATAGAATAAAACCTAACATCTTATTTAACCCGATATCGTGGGTCCTTCAATAATTTTTCATCACTTTGAAGCTACTTCTTTGATTTTAGCTTGACTCTATACATTTTATTTAAGTTAATTCAGCTACAGGTGATCTCTCATGATCAGTTTTATGATCTCTTCCATTATTGGCACGTCGAAAACTTGTAAAAACTCGGTGAAGGACATCCACTGCAGCAGAGATCACTGTATTTTGTAAAAATTACATAATTCAAGCAACAAAACAGTCAATACAACAACTTATGCGATTTTTAAGAGAACATAACCTCAAAATGTATAAAAAAAATTGCTGTAGGATTCAAATTTCGAAACCTATAGAACACTATTTGACCAAACAGAAATCTTATGGTAGCATTCACAGCATCAAAGGCAAATATATGCAAGCCAAAACCAATTGAGACACGTCGCTAAAGCGTGCACATACCAAACACATAAGCCAGACGCTTCAGCCCTGAGCAACAACCTATGGTAAAACTTTTATTGATATGTGCATGTAGATATGTATGCAAAAGCATATATTCCGCCATTGCACCGAAGGGTTAAGTGCACGCTGAGGCCACATGCACAGTAGCAACCCCATTCATGATTTCCATTTACCATTTACTAGCACAAAATGAGTACAGCAGCGTGCGGCTGCGGCTATGTGCTGAGCGTGTCAAGGATATTTTAGCGTGGCATGACTTCGTTGGGTTTCTGGTGCATTGTACACGCGTCCGGCGAATGCACAGTGCAATGTACGCAAATGAAAACAACGCTACGATGGCAAAATACATACAACTATGGTTGGAAGCATATTTGTGGATGCATTGTTGCCTCAGACATACATATGTATATACTGATGTAGTTGTATATAATGATGTGTGCAGATTTGTACGCACATTATCCCATTTAAGGTCCTTTGAACTCGTCATAAAACAAGGAATTGCGAGATGATGTGAAGGATTAACAGCGTCAATTGTTGTGCTGAAAGGCGGCCAAGTGGCGCGATAGTATAATTTAGATCACAGCTTTTCAAAATAGTCATAGACACATTTGGAAATTAAAAAATATATATGTGTGCTACATGCTATAATTGTCCGATCTGAACAATCTGTTTGTTCGGAGATGCGGATTCGGAGTAATCTTGGACAAATTTCGTGCCGACTTATTATTTCAAAACAAAAAAGTTTGTATGACAGCTATATAGTATATTATACTTAGTTATAGTATATTTAGTTGCCCGATCTTCACCATATACCCGGAGATTGTAGTATGTATTACTTTAGATGAAATATTCTGTAAATTTTCGTGATCATCTATCTTGGCAAATAAAAAACTTTTCGATATAAGCACTCGATTTTGATAGAAAAGTTTGTATGACAGCTATATGCTATAGTGACTCGATTTGAACAATTTGTTCGAAGATTGGTGCATTGCTTTGAGTAATAACACATGCCAAATTTCTTGGAGATATCTCGTCAAATGGAAGAGCTTTCCATACAAGCACTTTATTCCGATCGTTCAGTTTTTAGGGCAGCTACATGCTATAGTTGTCCAATAACGACGAGTCCGACAAATGAGATTTCAGATCGATATCTCATCTAGTTTGCCCATATATAGACGGGTATTGCTAAGTCGACTCAGCTCATCACCCTAATCAATTATATAATATTAGTTTATTTGACATAGTCACCGATGTTTCCTGCTCGATATTATAAACTTCGTGGGAAACAGCAGAAAATAAAGTCATTTTTGTTATTGTAGCGGCAGGAAAAATTGCCTGCCGCATTGACAGTTGCTCCCCGTATATATGCCCGTGTCCATTCTCTTAACATATACCCGACTGCGGTGGTAACGATTTCTGTTCCGTCATTTCCGGTGAATAAAAGTATAAATTTCCTCTTTTAATATCCTTCTAAACATTTTTTTCTACCACATTTTTGGTTGTTCGAAAATCGAACTTTTCAGTACTAAAATAGAAATGTGTAATTATTGTTTTCTGCCATCTAAACGCAAAATCGCCACACCGACATTCATAATATACACAATTTATGAGTACGTTCACATGGTATACATATATATTTCTGTAAATCATATACCCATACTTACATACATATATAGATTTACACATGTCTGGTGCGTACACGTTTAATGCCAAAAAGTGTGCGTTGAACTTAGCAACAGTTTGGAGATGTGCCGATTTTCAAAGCAAACAAAACGAGCGCCCACTTATGACGTACGGAAAATCGGCGAAGAGAGAAATGAAAAAATAAAATCTAAAAGAAAATTGGCACAATTTCGATGGTTCAAGTTAAATATTAATAAGAATATAAATTTAGGCAGCCGCCAATTGAGTTGAACGTAATCCAGTTGTTTCGCAGAAATCGGACAAATATGGATTCGTAATTACGTACATATGTATGAACATACATATATACATAAGTAAAAATTATTTTTCAATATTTATTTTTGAATAATACCTCAATTTAGTTGGAACCAGCAAGATATGGCTTCAAGAAACTCCAATCCATTGAAAGAATTAATGTAAGAACTAACATATGTATGTATATGTATGTATGTACACTGCGTAAGTCCTTAGGCCTTTATGTAAGGAAGTGATGAATGTTCCCATCCCAGTATAGAAGACTTTCGGTTGCTCAATTGAGCCGTAGGGAATCCAAAGAAACTTTAACTGAAACTGTAACAGAAACTGTAACAGAAACATTAACAGAAATTTCAGCAGAGACTTCAACAAAAACTTTTACCAAAACTTTAACAAAAACTTCAATTTTAACTCAAATTTCTGATATTACTGTTGGACAATTAGCCGGTAGTTTAAACTTTTAACAGAAACTTTAACAGAAATTTCTGATATCACTGTTAGATAATTAACCGGTGACTTAACCGATAGGTACATTGCTGGTATAAGTCTTCGGCAGAAAAAATTTAATAGTTATGCATAAAATACTTTGCAGTCTTATGTGCGTTTTAGAATATTTTAGATTATGTATTTTGAATTGGAATACTTGCTTAGGATTCTTATCGATATGCTTTTATACAAAAGTTAGCTCGAAGATCGATCCACTCTCGAAAAAACGGATGTATTATTTTTATCTGAAACTATACAGTTCCCAACGGAATGGAAAGATAAAATGACAAACATTAAAGAACAATTTAAGAAAACATTAAATGATTTACGGACGATGTAAGGTCGAGAAAAGGTAGATGAAAGCTTGATTGAACTTTCAAGGGTTTTCATAAATGGGTTAGCTCGATTTCCAACAAAACTTCGAGTACTATAAAAAAAGTTATATGACAATGTTGTTGGTAATGAAAAGATTAATAACTTTTATATAGACCTTTTTCAAGTAACATCAAAATTAATAAAAAAAAAACACAAATTTCCTATGCAAGTTTCTCACGTCAAACTATCAACTTTTATTAAATCCACCTGAAGCTATAACAATTTTCAACTGGCCTGGCACTTTTAGGACTCGTTCCCAAAAGAACAGCACAGACTTGGTTCACAAGAATCGTTATGATAAGTTGATAGCGTGAAAGAGTAGCATTATCTACAGCGAATCCTCCTCATTCTCATTGGACTGAGTCAATTCCTAAGTAGGAAATGGCTGATAATAAATTAGTAATAACTGTAGCCAACACAATTTTCAATTCCCTATTTGTTGTCTAAAGTATTTCAACGAAGGCGTTCTGTATTAACCGGAACAATTGTAGTCAGAAGGAGCAAAGTCTGCGCTAAAATAGTTTTAAATCGGTTTTCCAACATGAGATTGAGCGTTGTCATTATTGCCTCATATTTAGGGGCAAACTCTGGACGTTTTTCGGCAATCGCTTCACAATACTTTGACAGCTTGTTGTGAGTGGCGTTCCTTAATAATGGTTTACTTGATTTTAGAAGCTGATAGGTAATATATAGCGTCTTTCAGATCTCATCAAATACAAAGTATTCCCTCAAGCAGCATTTCTGACACGCAAAATCGTTTTTCAATGTTTCCTGGCATCAATTCATTTGACACCCAATTTTCTTGCTTTTTGAATGTAAGTGACTTCCTTTAGGCATCTTGAAACTACTACTTGAGAGATTCCCAAAGATGCTGTGAGCTTCCTTCAGGCATCAAGAAGGTACTGCTTGGGTGACTCACAGGGATTTTTTTCTTGTATTTGGCAACAATCTTCTTCGAGTAATGCTTCCAGTTCATCTTCTACAAACTTCCAAGTCAAAATCACCAATTATTAATCGGAGAAATTACTTTTAGCATACATAAAAATACAATGACTTTCGAATGAGCTTTTCTTCGTATTAAAGTAGTGAAGAAGAGCTCTCTACAAAAACACAGCTTGATGTGTAAAATGCGATATATTTGAATGGAAAAAAGTATTGTTCTTTACGCCTCAAATGAATGATCAACTGATGTTTCGAATACTGGAACAATGGAATAATAATCAAGCTACGCGCTTTCTTGGCAAATCTCACGAATACAATATATAAGGATAGACCCAATATCTTGAATTAATTTACATATAACAATATCACCTTTATCAAAATTAATTGATTATTAGAATTATACAAATATATATATGTATGTATATATATAGAGATAATGTTAATGTGAATATGAAATTAGTAGGTCTATATACACTTTTATAAATATTTGCATTAAAATTAGCTCAAGCCAATTGTTTACAATTGAATTTGTGGTTATTTAATATGCCTAAAAGTATTATGAACATATATATATTATGAACATATATATACTATATATGCATATATACATATATACATGCTTTCAGCACACATTTCACTCGAAAGAACTACTAATTTGCCATTAAAAATAAGCCAAACATATGGCGTTTTATTTGTGTACGCATTTATTTAACGACGATGCGTTATTGAAAAGCTTTTGCACTTTCATTCACACCGTTCGTTTATCGATCGATTATTTGATCAAATGGCCGCGATCGATTTGGGTGTGCGCATACTCGTGCTTGGAGACACACGCACTTTTACAGATGTATGAGAATCAATTGATTTCTCATAAAATTGCTAGAATCAGAGCGAAATGTTTGGAAAATATGTTAATATAATAGATATACGCTTAAAGTACTATATATGTATACATTAGGGTGGGTAGTATTTTTTTTTTAATTTTGTTTTTCCTTAAATACCGCAAAAATAGCGTCTGGCATTAAGAATAATCAAGTAAAAACGTTAATTTCAGCTATTTTAAAGCTTTAATACCCTTAATAGATGCAAGTTTTATAGCATAAGAGGGTACACAAAATATTTGTCTTGATTTTGATCGCTCAGTTAAGGGGTTACATGGGTTTCCTCGTGTAAAAAACATTCCTTTTTCAACAATTTCTTTCTGCCATAAAAAATTAAATATTTTATGCGAATTTTTTATTGTTCCAAACATACACTATTAACAAAGAAGTTCTGACATTTTTGGAAAAAATATTTTCAACTCGGCCATTGCGACGCAGATCGCAGAATAACTCCTTACAGAGTCGTCTAAAGTGAAAAATATGTAGTTTAGTTAAAACCTTAACTTCGAACTTGGCCGAAGGAAAAAACTTAAAAATTGGATTTTTTGCGAATATTTTCACAAAAAAATTAAAATTTTGCAATAATTTTTTTTTTTTTCAAAAAGTTCTAATCGAAAAAAAAATCGCTTTTTCAAGTCTTTAAGAATTATATATCAAATATCTGTGCAAAATTTCCTGAAGATCGGTTGAGTAGTTCTCGAGAAATCTTGCCCACCGACTTCAAAAACACAGTTTCGACACAAGTTGTCAAGACTGAATCTTCAAAACTGTTACTCGGATCAATTTGAAAATTTAGGACAATATTCTAGAGGTGTTATAGAATTTAATAAAGCAATAAAAATATCGGTTTTTTGGAACCCGTTAACACATGTAACTCCTTAAATAACAGCTATATTTTATAGTGGTCCAACCTAAACAACTTGGAAACTATAGCGTAGCTTTGAAAAATTGTCTGTAAAGAATTTCGTAAAGGTACCTTCACAAATAAAAGAGTTTTCAATAGAGGGACTTGACTTTGATCGCACAGTTTGTTTGACAGCGGCGGTACTGGGAGTTCAAACATTACCAAACATATTTTAATAATTTTGAATGATATTTTCACGTTAAAAATATTAAAAGTATATATATTTTTTTTGTACCACCCTAATATGACGTATGCATAAAGTCAATGAAAACCGAATAAAACACACAGAAAAACATTGCTGGAGAAGAGCACGCATTTAGCAAAGGAAGGTCGCATTTTCCGCTATCTATTTACTTATATATACACCCACTGTACTAACACACCCGCTACACGTATATATACATACATTCCCATTTGTAGTCTACATAACAATTCCATTCGATCTAATTATGTCAGCGCATTAAAGTAATTTACTTGCTAAGTGAATTTAAATAGTTAGTGTAACGGAATTGTACGAACACGCATGCAGATTAATCGAAAAGCGAAAATGTGGGTGGGACGTCAACAAGTGAAGCGTGTTATCGACTGTTCGCATGTAAAATACTATTGATTCTATTATGAAATTTCCCTTTGATTAGCGGCTAAGTATTTGATTGGCAGCGACAAAGTGATAAAATGTTTAAACTAATTGCAATTATTTCTAATCGATCGATAGAGCTCACGGCACAACACAATCAAGTTCAAGATCATTCAAGTAAGAATTAGAGTATATAGTATAAAATAATTGAGAGCTTAACATCTGCTTATTGTAAAAAAATTTCAAATGCCTGTGTCATAGTACGAACCAACCTACACATCGCTATATAAGTGGAAGTAAAAACATCTCTCCTTATTAATTTTTTTCTGTATGCGTCAAAATTCTATATATCTCGAATGCAAGGTTGGATGCTACTTTAAATACTAGTCAGGGAATGGAAAACGTACGAATGGAAAATGGAAAATATATGTGAGAGACTCTGAAATACGGCTCTGATTCTACAAGTATACTCATCAAAAGTCATTCTTGTTCAAAAAAAGTCATCTGAAAGTATAAAAATGGTATAATTTTTAAAGGGACCGTTGCGAAATGGCATTGCTATACATATTACATATTCATTGTGTTGATTTCTATTCCAAATTTAAAAAAATCGGTTCTTTGTCCTTCAAAATGTTTTACTAACTAACGTTTGAAAATGAGAAATTCATAGTAGATTGAGACCCATCAAAAACGAAAAGGAAAATTACAAGCATGAAGGGAAATGTAATGTACGGGCTATCTCAAACAAAATGTTCAAAATCTTTAAAAATTGCGAAAATATATCTTCATAAAAATTTAATTTATATTTTTATAAAAATTTCTTGGTCTAAGCTCTCAAATCTAGACTGTAAGTGGGAGTAAAATATTTATACATCTGATCAAATTTGACCCGGACTGACAAAAAACTATATTTATATATTTATAAAAATTTCTTGGTCTAAGTTCTCAAATCTTGATTTTGAGTGGGACTGAAATATTTTTTTCATATGATCAAATATGACCCGGACTGACAAAAGAACTGCATTTCCAACTATTTTAATACAAATCTTAATTTCCACTTTCAAAATAGTCTTCTGAGTCAATAAAGCGCTGATTCCGATTTTCTTTTATCCGTGTTATAAAGTTGGTATGCCCTTCAGTGCTTTCAACAAATTTTGTTCTTTTTCGGCTAAAGAGACATTAATTGTATTGTTGGACAGTTTTCTGCATATAGAGTATTCCTCTTGCGATCTCTACCCGACGTCGTTTATGCGAAAAAATTCAGTTCTTTCAGTTCTGTCCGAGTCTAGTATTGACATGCCTCACACTTAATTAAAAATATATCCAAAGCATTATAAAAAAATATACCCAAAACATAAACATAACCATAAGAGATGTCGAAGTTCTCAAAGATGATTTTCCAGCACTGTTTCTTTATCATTTTCGATGCTATCGTCATTAACAGAGGTGGATGAGTAACTTGCATGAGGAATGTTAACGATGGCTTCACAGCCTTTACTGAATGCTTTGTGCCCCTAAAATTGTATTCTTCTAGAGAACACTGAGTCTAGCAAACATGAATTCGATGCCGATTTTACGGATATAAAAATCATTTTTTTTAGATTACATTATTTATTAGTCGCTTTTTTACGTCTAATTTAAGGTATTCCTTCAAAATTATAATCAAATACACATTTAATTTTAGTGAAAATAGTTTTAAAATAGTTCATGCTTTTAAAAAATGTCTTAAATTTAAATGAGGACTTAGGAGAAGCATTAGTAGTTTTTAAATATTTTATGAAATTTATGAGAGAAATAGTACTTCAATTTGAATAAAATCCTTAGCCTGTTTAAGTTTTATGAAGTTCTCGACTTTCTTAAACGCGAAATTTTCCAATTTTTTCGATATTTGTTCTTTTTTGATACAAAACTCGAAATATTAGGAATTTTCGAAAATTTTATATCCTAAATATTCAAAATTTCGAGATCTTTTTTCGAAATTCGAAAAGCATATTGTCCTCTTTTTCGAGTTGCTTTTCGAAATTCGAAAATCATATTGTTCTTTTTTTATACATACACAAAATGAGGAATTTTCGAAAATTTTATACCCAAAATATTTAAAATTTCGAGTTTTTTTCGAAATTCGAAAAACCAATTTTTATACCCTGAACTGGGTATATTAAGTTTGTCACGATGTTTGTAACACCCAGAAGGAAGCGTCGGAGACCCTATAAAGTATATATATAAATGATCAGTATGTTGAGCTGAGTCGATTTAGCAATGTCCGTCTGTCTGTCCGTCTGTCTGTATATATACGAACTAGTCCCTCAGTTTTTAAGATATCGTTTTGAAATTTTGCAGACGTCATTTTCTCTTCAAGAAGCTGCTCATTTGTCGGAACGGACCGATATCGGACCACTATAACATATAGCTGCCATATAAACTGAACGATCGGAATCAAGTTCTCATATGGAAAACTTTCGCATTTGCCAATGTATCTTCACCAAATTTGGTATAGATTATTTTCTAGGGCAAAAATGTAATATTCGAGAAAATTGTTCAGATCGGTTAACTATAGCATATAGCTACCATACAAACTGAGCGATCGGAATCAAGTTCTTATAAGGGCAACTTTCGCATTTGACAAGATATATTCACGAAATTTGGTATATATTATTTCCTAAGGCAACAATGTAATCTCCGAAGAAATTGTTCAGATCGGTTAACTATAGCATATAGCTGCCATACAAACTGAACGATCGGAATCAAGTTCTTGTATGGACAACTTCCACATTTGACAAGATATATTCACAAAATTTGGTATATATTATTTTCTAAGGCAACAATGTAATCTCCGAAGAAATTGTTCAGATCGGTTAACTATAGCATATAGCTGCCATACAAACTGAACGATCGGAATCAAATTCTTGTATGAACAACTTTCACATTTGACAAGATATATTCACGAAATTTGGTATATATTATTTTTTAAGGTAACAATGTAATCTCTAAAAAACTTGTTCAGAACGGGTTACTATAGCATATAGCTTCCATACAAACTGGACACATAGTTACTAACAGAAATGCAACTGTGAAGGGTATTTAGCTTCGGTGCAACCGAAGTTAACGTTTTTTCTTGTTTTTTTATAAAACAAATCTCGAAAAATTAAAAATTTTTTAAATTTTATAAGCGAAATATTCGAAGTTTCTAGTTTTTTTTCGAAAATTCGAGCAGCACAATGTACTTTTTTATACAAACCTCGAAAAATTCGGAATATTTCAAAATTACATAAAATTTATAATACAAATAGAACCGCGAAATTCTCGAAGTTTCAATTTTTTTCGAAAATTATTGAAAAAGGTTTATTTTAATTTAGTAGACGTATTTTATGAAATTTTCTGGGTTTCAAGCTTCAAAACTTTTCATATAAACTATGCATATATTTTAAAAATATTATTAATTATATTTTTTTTTAATTTTGTTGTTTCTCATGTTAAGTTCTAACGTTTGCACTGTGCACTATAAATTTCACCGTCTGTTTTGTAATAAACTGTTACATCTGCATATATTTTCATATAATTATACATATGTATATACGTAAAAATATATTATTTATATCACGTCTACTTGGCATCACAACTGTTTAATAATAGTTGAGTTGAAAACTGACATTTTTTAAGCGATAAGCTTTAACATATTCATATAAATATATGAGCGCATTAAACACCTATTTTTTCTTTATGATTACTACACTAATATTTTATGTAAATTATTTGGACATGCCTGACAGACTGCTAACATTCAGGGTGAGCGGTAAACAGCGGCAAAGCTTAACGATTTAAAGATTTTTATTGTTACAGTTGCGGGCGATAATCACCAGCGATAATACATAATAAGTACGGATGATTAACGAGGGATGTGAAGTGAATCTCAATTACATAAATTAATCATAATTAAAATAAAAAAATATATATAAATACACATAAGAAACCAAGAAAATTATGAATTTGCTTATAATTAGTTAAAAAAAAAAAATTTAAAAGACCTTCAAAAATTTCACAAAATAAAATAAAAATCTGTGACGGCCCTCTAAAAGCAATTATAACTTGTAGAAGAAAGTTGGCCTAAAACCTGTTAGGGCTGCTATGTGCTCCACTATTATTTACATTTATAATTATTGATAGGCAAAAGAGCGACAGCGCACGTTTTGTGCGATAAACCGGTTTTAAATACGCATTGACGCCTGCAAATTGTAAAAATTCTAATAAGGTAATATTATGTACATACATACATACTATATACAAATATACATATTAATATAGTGGTAAATATTTTTATGGGCTTTTACATTGGCATACTAACAGAAGTACACAGTGAACTTCTTTGGAAGCCTATCAGCAGTTCCAGCGAAAAATGTTAATAAAGCATTACCCACAATTTTATTATGGTGAGATGTGAATTAGCACCCAACCAGTTTGTTCTTAGTAAGCTTCTAATACTCATAAGTGAAAGAGTAAATAATCTTCAAGAATGTGTGAATATGCGTAATGAGCACTATGCAAATAAGGCGGAGGCAAAAAATACAAACAAATAAATTTATTATATTTAATTTTTTTAACGCGCTTTGGTGAGCTTAAATAAAAAAAAAAAATTAAAAAAAAAAAATGTTAACTTAGCTGCGCCAAAATTATAATACATTTTGTGTTTTCTTAGCAAAAATTATATGTTTGTAAATGGTTTAATAGGTCAATCTGAACAGTATCTTCGGAGACTGTCTTGGGTAATAATCCGTGCAATATTTCGTGAGAATGTATTCTCAAATAAAAAGCTTTTTCATAGAAGAACTTGATTATGATGGTTCAGTTCGTATATCAGCTATATGCAATAGTGAATAGATCTGAATAATTTATTCAGGGATTTCACTATTGCCTTCAACAATAACCCATGCTAAATTTGAAGACGATAATAGACGTCAAATAATTTTAAAATGTATACACATGTTTTTCATACAAGAAGCTATGTATATGCTATTGTGGTCTTCTTGAGAAGTGAACAAATTTTCAAATCAATATCTCAAAAAGTTAATGTACCTTGCTCAGAGTATAAAAAAGCAGCAAGGCAAAACTATCAAACTGTTAAAAAAATTAAGCTATAAAACTTTTGTTGATTAGGAATAAAACAAATCCAGAAGATATGATCTAAATCAAATAGCTGGGTTTAACTACACTGTCGTACCAGAATTTCAAAACTATCATTATTTCGAAATTTCATTAATTTCAAAATTCTAAAAATATTGAAAAATTGTGTAACAAATATTAACCTGTAAATATGCTGCAGTTCAAATTTCGATTCACACATTAAAAATATTCGATTTCGGTCGGTCCTTAAAAAAGTAATAATTTTTATTAAAAAAAATTCTGAAAGATCGGTTTACAATTCATTTCGAAATTCCAAAAAAATTTAAAAATTGTTTAGTAAATATAAGCATGTATACTGGTGGCTTTTCTGTCATTAACGGTTTTTTCAGTTCAAATTTCGATTCACATGCGACAAATATTCGATTTCGATCGAACACTAAAAAAGTGATTTTGATTTACAATTATCTAAAAATAACTTTGAAAGTTGTTTGAATCAAAATGAATATTTTTTAGGTCGATGCTCGAATAAAAATATTTTGATTTAAAAAAAATCTCTGAAATAACGAATGCCCAAAGCACGAGTTTTAACAGCTTGAAACTAGCTTTGGTCCAAAAAATATACATAGATTTGTATATGTGCCATATTTCTTCTTTCGGTTTCCTCTAATTTTTCTTTTTATTTAAAAAAATTAATTACTTTTACCTTTTTTCATTTTGTTACAAAAAAAAAATTTAAATCAGTAAAATAAATACCAATGGCAATTTGATCATCCAAATGCAACAAATATTCGTTTTCGGTCGAACACTAAAAAAGTGATTTTGAATATCAAAAAATAACTGGAAATATTGTTTAAAAGAAATAAATTTAAAATAATTTTTACTAAAAAAATCGTTGAAATATCAACTACTTTCAGTTTGCTTACAAAAAAAAATTACCTAAAAAATCTGTAAAACACATTTTCCTTGTCTCAAATTCGAATTCACACGCTAAAAATTTTCGATATCGGTTGAGCACTAAAAAAGTTATTTTGAACTTCAACTGACTTAAAAGAACTATAAAAGTTCTCAGAATAAAGAAAACAATTTTTTGGTAGATTTCCATTAAATTTTCAAATTTAGTTAAAAACCTGATTTGAATTTTGTTTAGAAATAAAAAGGCACTTTTTTAGAATTAAAAAAAATATATAGATCATGTCTTATAAAAATTTTTGAAATAATTTTTGTGCCACATGCATAGATAATAAAAAAAAAAATATTTTTAGTTTCACAAAATCAGTGTGACTCAGCCAAACCACAGACAACACGAACTACAGTCTCGCCGTTAGAGGTATTTTCAAGCTATTGCAGTCTAAACGCAAGCACTTGATCAAATATTTTACGACATTAAATTTCCAATGTCTATCTTAAGTCTGACAGCAAATTTTTCTAAAATTAAAAAGCATAGCCTTTAGTCGTTTTTTATAGTTGTACTTGAATGAGACTTAATACGCCAGAACATAAGTGCACTCATCTTATTATTCAATTCCAAATGTAATCACTGAAAACGAAAACAACACTTGCACTTTCGCTGATGAGCAGTCAAGTTCAACGTCACTGCACCAGCTAAGCTCAATTTGTATGCTGTATGTTTAGTGTGTTTGTATGTATGTATGCACATATGATATTTGTGTAGAGTGCCCAAATCGCCGACAAGCTGACACCATTTGAGTAGTCATTTCGCTGCTTAAACATTGAGTCTATTATGTTGACATTGCTTTGATGATAATGCTCTGTTTTGCTATATACCGACCTAGGTACATACATATTATATATTTATATACCATATACATATACATGTAATTGCGGTGAAAATAAAATATTCTATGTGTTAATTTTTTTATTTCTTTATAATGACATAATTAGGAACAGTTGGTGCTTAATTTTTCCACTCACAAATTATTAAATCGATTTTAAAAAGAGAAGTATGAAGGTGATTCTTATTTAATTTAAATAAACTTAAAAATGGTTCATAAAAACTATGGAGGACTTTGCCGTTACGGCAAACTACGGTTAACTCACCTACCCATTTATTCAGCGCAACTGTAAAGAATGAAAAATACGCTAAAGCCTGAGCACGTATTGAGTCAAAAAAAAGTGTTTTAATGCAATTTTTCTAAAAAAGAAGAAAATCTGGTTCTTATGTCTCTTCTGAAGCTATAACACCTTTCAGAGGTGCATTTCTTGTAGCATAAAAGAATATAGAATATTTTATCTTAATTTTGGTAGGTCAGTTCGTATGACAGCTATAGGCTATATTGGTCCAATCTGAAGAATATACTCGGAGATCATAGCGCTACCTCGTCAAATAATAAACATTTCCATACAAGGACTTGAGGACTTTTTTTTATAAAATAAATAAATTTTTCATTCAAGCACTTGATGTTGATTGGTCAGCTCGTATGACAGCTAGATGCCATAGTGGTCCAATCTAAAGATAGTGTTCGGAGATCATAGCACTACCGTGGTCAATAATCTACGTCGTAGATTCTACGATATTTCAAATTTCGTGAAAATATAGTATCAAATAAAAAAGTTTTCCTACTGAAACATGAGTTTAATTGATCACTTTGTATGTTAGCTATATCCTATTGTGATCCGATATCAACAAACTTAACAAATAGCAGCTAATTTGGGTGAAAAGGACTCAAAAACTTTTAAACTAGTTCGCGTACTTAAAGACAGACGGTCAGATGGGCATGGCTAATCGATCCAGCTCGTCACGAAGTCTTCAGAGTTTCCTGCTGGATATTACAAATTTCATGGCAAACTTAAGGTGTTATTTATAACCATTTACGAGTCAGAAAAAACGTGTTTAAAAGTTGGTCATCGAAGCACTCTGAAACGCCTTTTCAAATTTGCGTGTAACTTCGAAAATATTTACCGGAACGATATGAAATTTTCTGTGTGTATTCTTTAATATATTTATATTAAGAAACTAAAATAAAAAACATCGATTTTCAGGAAATTCATATTGTATATAACCTCTTAATTAGCGGTAATTTACTTTGAACCATGGACTCCCTTAATTCTATAACCGATATAAATCTCCAAAAAGGTGTCTGAGGTGGAAAAGATTTTCTTGCCTAAAATTATCTCACAAACAAAAATAAAACAAGAAAAACGTTAACTTCGGTTGCACCGAAGCTAAATACCCTTCACAGTTGCATTTCTGTTAGTAACTACTTGTTCAGTTTATATGGAAGCTATATGCTATAGTTAACCGATCTGAACAATTTCTTCGGAGATTACATTGTTGGCTTAGAAAATAATATATACCAAATTTCATGAATATATCTTGTCAAATGTGAAAGTTGTCCATACAAGAACTTGATTCCGATCGTTCAGTTTGTATGGCAGCTATATGCTATAGTCAACCGATCTGAACAATTTCTTCGGAGATTACATTGTTGCCTTAGAAAATAATATATACCAAATTTCGTGAATATATCTTGTCAAATGTGAAAGTTGTCCATACAAGAACTTGATTCTGATCGTTCAGTTTGTATGGCAGCTATATGCTATAGTCAACCGATCTGAACAATTTCTTCGGAGATTACATTGTTGCCTTAGAAAATAATATATACCAAATTTCGTGAATATATCTTGTCAAATGTGAAAGTTGTCCATACAAGAACTTGATTCCGATCGTTCAGTTTGTATGGCAGCTATATGCTATAGTCAACCGATCTGAACAATTTCTGCGGAGATTACATTGTTGCCTTAGAAAGTAATATATACCAAATTTCGTGAATATATCTTGTCAAATGTGAAAGTTGTCCATACAAGAACTTGATTCCGATCGTTCAGTTTGTATGGCAGCTATATGCTATAGTCAACCGATCTGAAGAATTTCTTTGGAGATTACATTGTTGCCTTAGAAAATAATATATACCAAATTTCGTGAATATATCTTGTCAAATGTGAAAGTTTTCCATATAAGAACTTGATTCCGATCGTTCAGTTTTTATGGCAGCTATATGCTATAAGTGGTCCGATATCGGCCGTTCCGACAAATGTGCAGCTTCTTGAAGAGAAAATGACGTTTGCAAAATTTCAAAACGATATCTTAAAAACTGAGGGACTAGTTCGTATATATACAGACAGACGGACAGACGGACAGACAGACGGACATGGCTAAATCGACTCAGCTCGACATACTGATCATTTATATATATACTTTATAGGGTCTCCGACGATTCCTTCTGGGTGTTACAAACTTCGTGACAAACTTAATATACCCTGTTCAGGGTATAAAAATATTAAAAATGTAGATAAATCCAGGAAATGGTTGAAGACACGGTCAAAATTCCGATTTTGATCATTGAATTTTGAGAAAAAACGTGCACTTCAAAGTGGCTTAAAATCGAAAACATGATCAAAAATCGTATACCTTCAACCATTACGTAACAAGTATAACGTATAACGGGAATAATGAGTGACTTATAGAGTTTGGTTTTTGTTCGTCGAGAGAGGACTTTACTTTTCAATTGCCTACTCAGTTCAAAATAGCACCTGTTGGCAAGAGATTTTCTGTTCAGAATAAAAAAATATCAATCCACTAAATGTTTAATCTCATATTTTCGCAACTTTAACGAGTTCGGCCGTACTAAGAAGGTCATCCTAATACCTATTCAGATCAAATGAGTGTCCTTAGTCGACCTTATTGTTCAAAGAAGATTCTATTCACATAAAGTAAAGAAGTTAGAGTGGTTTAGAATCTACCAATATGCACAAAATGCAAAGAAAGCTGAAGCCGTATGTTCAGAAAAGTCTCCAAATAGTTTTTGAACTACAAGTTTATTGCACTTTGAGAACACTCCGAAGCAAAAACATGTTTATTGCAAAAATGGTTTTATGGATTTTATATGAGATCATGTGTAAGATTCACACTCTAAGATCTATGAAAAGCGCCAAAACAGGAACTTAAATCTTTATTCTTTTAAATTATTGCAAAAAAATTATCTAAGAATAATTTAGGTGTGTAGAGAGTTTGAACAAAGTACAGGTCGTCACTTCCACCACAATTTTCAAGTTTCAGGACGAAATTAATTCTGATGAAAATTAAACTTTTCTCAAAAAATTTCGTAACGGGTATGCAAATTGGATATCTAAATATGTGTAAAATAATGTAAAAAAGAATTGGCGAAAAAAATGTCCGCAATGGAAAACTTCCGACACTTGTGTCTCCATTTTCTATTTTTCTTTTTTCACTTTACGCCGGCAATATTTCAGATTTCTGTCGGCACCCACAAACATGTACACATAAGTATGTTCATATGTAATCATCGCATATTATCATAATATCGCAGTCATCACTTCATTTTATTATTGTTAAGTGTATATCACACTCATAATCGTTATTGTTGCCAAGTTGTTTTTGTTTTATTTACGAGTAGTTTAGTCGTATCATATTATTTCACACCGCAATTCAAATCAAATAAAAATGAAAATGTCTACCCGAAACTCCATTATTCAACAATAAATTATTTATAAACGCTTGTTCTTTCCTTTCCGCTGTAAAGTCATTGCTTTTATGCAACACAGCTGTGGGTGTGTGAGTGTGGGATTTTGTTTACGACAAAGTTTATATGTAAAGAATAAATATTGTAATTGAAGATTTGATAATGCGCTGATAAATAACTGAAGTGTAGTAAAGAAGTTTTCAAGGTCAACTGAGGGGTGAGGCGTTGCTACAGCTGAAATATGACAATGGTGCCAATAGGGTTGTTCACGAAGCGACGTATGTTTAGTTTATTAAAAATATAAAAATATATAAAATACAACAGAAAAAAACTTTCATTAAGATATGCAGTCAAATAAGCGATTTAATGTCGAACCGATTTCTTTGGAGGTCGAACATTTTATATGGCAAGCACACTAAAAGGTAGCTACTTGTGTCCTTAAATTAAAGTGTAACCAATTTAATTAAAATATTGATTTTTAAGCAAAAGATCTACGAAGAATATGATTTTAAGTGTTTTATTTGGAAAACAAAGTGTTTGTGTTTGTCTAAAGAAGACTTTTTCACTCAATTTACCAATCTCTTTTCGATGCCTCTTTTTTCCAACACTCATACACGAGTGCAATCTCTAACACCATCCACTCGCTCATTGCTTGCACGCACATAAGGTGTTGTTCGTAATGCTAGCAAGCTAAATGCAACATGTTATGAAATAGAATTAATCAGCCAAGAGCGCTGGTAGCGCCACACACTATTGTGGTGGTTATAGTGGCGGGCACGAAAATTGGGATACTGAAGTTTTTATGAAAAAACTGAGGTTATGTTTTTTTCTATGTCTACCTGTTCTAGTGAATGTCAATGTTCTACCAAACAGGCTTGCATACATTTAATAAATGGGAGAACATTTAATATACGTTTTCTGTCTATAATTCCATTTCGGATATCGAAGTCGTCCTGACGGATTCTGAAATATCGGTATATCGAAGTTGGATCCTAAAATATCATTATATGTGACCTGGTCTCCGAAAAGGGGCTTAGGTGCAAAAAAAAAAAAATAAAAAAATTAAATTAAATACAAAAAAAAAAAATTGAAAAAAAAAATAAATAAAATCGATTTTTTGACACCTAAGCCCCCTTTTCGTAGACCAGGTCACATATATTGTAAGGTCTTGGAGCAAAATGAGCTTAATGATGGCTAAAGTGCATCCACATTTATTGCATTCTTCCTAGCCACGAATAATCCCAGTTGGACTGCTAGCGACGCTTGTGCGTTGTGATGTGAGTTCCTAGGTATGGATCAAAAAGACCGTCGCTTATTGACAAAACGCCTAGAACCTGCCAAAAATATATTGAAGCGACTAATATCAATTCCAGCCAATTTACCGACTTTGTAAATAGTATTGTAACAGAGATGTTTCATCTTTAGTCCAACGAAAGCAGGATCGTAGAAGAGAAAGTGTCTGGATGCTTCCAACTCTTCTTCTTCACAACTTGGACGAGTTACATACTCCAAAATCTTTACCTCCATAGCATAACAAAGATATTTTTTTTTGATTTTGTCACAATTTCTTTAACTAAACAAGGGTATCTTGAGTTTTGAGGAAGCCAATCTAATAATGTTTTAGAATTTAAAATTTTTTTGTTACTCTTTGACATTTAGAAGACTTTCAGTGTAATTTGCTACCATTTACCAAGCAAAAAATATGGAGGATAGATAGTTCAAAAAACTTTTTCTAGATCTCTTAAACTGTTACCCATTTACAATCACCAGGAAAAAATAAAAATCCAGGTTCTAATCACCAAGTTCGACGGGTGAATTTCAAACACCCCATTCCTTTGCTATACATTGTAACGAAAAAATACCGAAAATTATAATTAAATAATTATTTATCACTAATTATTTTATCTTCTTCAAAGCAACCTCTTTCCAGTCCTCTAAGCACTTTTCATAAGTACTTTTTGGAAAATAAAACAATGAGCATCACCTCGATTTTTAAACGGCCTTGACATGTTTTTTTTTTTTTTGGGGTTTCGGCTGGTGTTTTCTCCACCTCTCCGATGATTGTTGACTTGTTTACATGGATATACTCATAAGCCCATGCCTCATCTGCAGTTATAATGCCCTCAATGTCCAAAGGACCTGTTGCCGCTTTTCGTTCCCAAAATCATTTCAACGGACTCGCAGAAGATGTCAAGCTCTCTTGTCATATCTCTAACACTTGCCTGACGATTTTTCAGAACCATATCACTTCACTTTTTTTTGTTATTTTCATCAGTTGAACAGGTCGAAAGTCGTCCAGAACGAGCCATGTGTTCAATACTCTCTCGACCGGCTTTGAAAGCTGTATACCATTCGTAGGCTTGTGTATTTGATAGAACTGAACCAACCCTAGCCTTTTCCAACATTCGCAACGATTACGCAAACGAAATTTGGTTAGAAATAAAGCAAATGCCATATTGTCAAAAAAAAAAAAAAAATGACTAGACATCTGATCATTCCCTAAAATCATAATTTTTTTGGGTTTTTGGATTTGAAATCATTTTAAGCATAATCAGCATCGATTATTGAAATACATTAAATTTTCATTTCAAAAACAAAAAAGAGTAAATAAATAAACAAACACGATTTTCTGACATACAAGTGAACAAAACCTTTTCTTATTATACCAAAACTTCTAATAACCGCAATATGTCCGTACACCACTGTAATACAAATGCATTTGCAGTATGCTAATTGCACAATCTGAGATACCACTGAGCGAATTTCAACACATTGCGTGACGCGTTGGACAAAACGTCACTTTCAAAGAAAATAAAACCAGAAAAGACTAGCGAGCAACTAAGAAAACGCAAACAAAGCAGATGATCTGATATTCGCTGACACTTTAAGAAATTCAATTAATTGCATGGGTATTGACAAGCGCACGCGCGTAACGGTATTTGAAAAAGAAAATGACACGTGGGAACGTAACGTACGGAAAACGACTTGCGATTTCAATAAATCAGCTGTAAAAGCAAAAAAAAAATAAAAATTCGAAAAAGTTAAAATTAGAATTAAGTCGGTAAACAAAAACTGAAACACATATGTATGTGTGTGCACACGCCCACCACGACCAAATCAAACGCCCGTCACATTAAACCGCCAACGCTTAATCGACGCTAATCGTCAACCGGCTAGCCGCAGCGCAATGCATAAATTAAATTAAACACACAATACAGACTCCAAGTATAAAACAAAAAAAGAGAGAAACAAAGAATATTCATTAGAGAAAACAATGCAACCGAGTAGACAGTGTGCGCGCTCGGCTCGTTATTCGTCATTAGAGCGATGCTGGCAATTATTTACTTGCTCACTGAACGTTCACTCACTAAATCAGTCGTTGTTGTTGTTTTTGCGGTAACTAAATTTTTATAATTGCATAAAACTTAAATAAATATACTGAATGATATTTTATCATCTGTCATTGACGTCGATTTGTAAAGTGTGTAAGCAATTAAAGCTGTTGGCAACAAGTCTGTGGTGGCCCTGAGATTATTCTTTTATCAAATTATCTTTTAATTGTAGGTTTTATGGGTACATTTAGAAATGAAATATTAAGAACAAATATATGAGCTTTGAGCACGAAAGGGCTGGAAATAGACGCATTTCCTTCGACGACAAAATTTTTTTTGAAATTCTCCACCGGTTTATGTTATAAAATAAATATGTACACCTCGCTTGAGTTACTCAAAACGATTTTCTAAAGGATAGGCTTTTGATTCTGATTTTATTTTTATATATTTTGATTCTAGAAATCGATTAAAATAGATATAAACTTACTCAGATTTTAGTCGATTAATCAAGTAACTTAATCGATGCTAAATTAGAAGATCAATAATTGTTCTAATGAATTAATTTATTTAATCGCATTACTTCAATTGAGAAGCTATAACATTTTTCCAATGTTCTGGCAATTTGTGGATTCCATCCCAGAGCAACGATTATATTGTTCATCTTCCAATCCAAAAAACCCTTTATGGTTATTGAAACAATGAACTAAAGTTACGATATATATTGGTAAACCGCACGTATATTAAGGGTATTTTTATAGACATATGGAAATAAAACACATATTTTTTAAAGTTATGGCCAAGAATTTTGCTTTATCATGAATGTATGATGTTGGTTCTCAAAACAATTTGGGGCAAGTGATCGCCACATTTGGGACGAATAAGTTGCAGGCCGAAATTTCAAACACTTTTTGCACAAATTGAGGCAGCAGTAACCCGGCAAATATGCTCTTCCAAGGCATCAATAGTCTAAGGCTTTTCTTCACAAACCCCACAAAAAATAGTCCAGCGATGTTAAATGGCACAATCAACAATTGGAGACCACTCCACAGGCCAACGACGCCAGATTATGCACTCTCAAGAAGGTTGCTTCAATAAATTGATTGTTTCGCTAACTGTATGACATATAGCACCGTCTTGTTAGAAACGAAGATCACCCGTATTTAAATCTTCAAATACAGGCACGACAAAATTACTAATCATAACTCGTTCCCCATTGACGGTAACATAATAACCGGCCTAATTTTAAAAGAATATAGATCAATGAATCCTTTTGTTCTCCTAACAATGACTTTCTGAGGATGTATCGGCGTCTCAACAATGGCTTACCACACTCCAAATACGACAATTTTGTTTATTAACGTATCCATTTAACCAAAAGTCAGTTTCTCGCTGAAAAAAGTTCTCTTGGGAAAATCGAGATCGGTTTTGGTCACATTGACCGAACGTGCGACTAACTTGATGATCGTTCAGCTTCAATTTTTGCACGACCTTTTGTAAGCCAGCGAACCAACCTTATTAAACCTTAAAAATCATCCATTAGTTATATTTATACTAGTGATGTCGGACAAGTATCGATATATATTGTATTTTTTTAATATATCGATATTGGTATTTTTTTTTAAATATCGATGTATCGATATGATATGAAAAAAATTGAGAATTCAGTTGAAACTGTGAATTTCTAAGAAGAAGATAAAAATAATGAAATAATAGAATAACTGACAAACAGTGCTGCCATATGTGAGTGCCCACAACTGGAATGCTTGGGACGGATAACAGACTGACTTTGACAGACGACAGTTGAATTGACATTTACACTTGAGAGACAAAGTTGCCAACTTAAAAGCCAACTTTAGTACTAAATTAAAAAGAAGGAAATCGAGTCGACCATAAACAAAAAAAAGTTAAAAAAATGTTAGTATAAAAAAGGATTTAGAATTTTTTGATCACAAAAATATCGATTTTTATAGCTTTTCAATACTTGTAATATTATATACCTCGATATACCGAAACAATAAATATCGCTCAAAAATATTGATATATTGAAAAAATTATATCGATGTATCGATATTTTCTCGACAACCCTAATTTATACCCTGAACAGGATATATTAAGTTTGTCACCATGCTTGTTTGCTTAAGTCGGTACACCTCAGTAATGCGTTGATAATATGATGCTTAAAAATGGTAAGGCAAGTGTTAAAGAGATGACAAGAGAGCTCGATATCTCGCGTATGTCCGTTCGAATTATTTTGGTGGATAATTCTGGTATGAAACTCGTCCTTGCATGACTTTTTTTTACAAAAAGAGTACCGTAAACAGTTTGACATGCAAACAAGTCAACAGTCATCAGAATGGAGGGAAGAAAAACAAACCGAAACCAAAAAAAAAAAAAACACGCTCAAAATTATCGAGTTGAAAAATCAAGTTATTATTTTTGTCGATATTCGTGGTTTGGTGAATCATGAATTTTTTCCGGAGGGACAGATCGTCGGTAAGGAGTTCTATTGGCCTTATTGAGGCATTTGCGTGAGAACATCCTTCGAAAACGCCCGTAGAAAAGAAGAAAAAGAAATCATGAATTTTACACGACAATAATGAATCATCGCATTGAGCTACGATTTTGACCAAATTTAAAGCGAAAGATGCAATGAATGCCATCTATCAACCACAGTATTCACAAGATTTGGCTTCGTGTAATTTTTTCTTGTTCCTCAAATTGAAATTGCCGCTCGTTGGAATCCGTTTTCAGTCTATCGAAGAGATAAAAACAAATTTCGCTGGAGGAGCTGAAGGCTATCCCAAAAAGTGCTTAAAAAAAGTGTTTCGAGAACTGGAAAAATCGTTGGCATATGTGTATTATATCTGGTGGAGTTTATTTTGAAGACGACAAAATAGATATTGATGAAGGGTAAATAAATATTCTGGGTACTTTTTTGCGACAAAGTATAGCTTCCGTATAAAATGACCGATCAAAATCAAGTTCTGTAAGTGTGTTATACTTTCGGCCCATTTTTTGTTAATATGTTTGTTATATTTTTAATAAAAAATCCCCCCAAAAAAATTACCAACTCTCTACCTAATTTACATTTTTTAAATATTTAATTAATTAGTTGAAAAAATATGTAAATTTAATTTTAACTAAAAAGTCACGAAATCCGAAAATAAAATTGTGACACAATATAACTAATTTTTAATGAAATACAATATGAAAATAACTTTCAATTTTATTTCTCAGTTTTTATAACCTAAAAACCGGTTTAACGTGCGTCACTGGGCAATGTATCACCTGCTTAACACACAGCCCTTCTTCAGAAATTTGAGAAATACACGCACACTAATTTATTTTCAGCGCTTGTTCTTCCCGGTTTTAGCTTTCAAAGAGCACACAGAAATCTTTATATATTATATTATTATATTTACTTTTTATATTTGTATCACACCTGAACCCTTCGCCCTGCACACCCTATACACACACAAATCGTGCAGTATTAATTATACACCCGTAAGCAATATTTACAAATTAACCAAGTTATTCTTACCTGTGCGAGTTTAAGCTACATCAAACCGCTTTAGGGCGGCTCAAACTTGCTCAATGAAAACAAAGAAGTTTTTCTTATACTTTGACCTCGGTTTAGTGTAGTGATTAACACTGACTGATGACACTGATATTATTAAGTATGACAATTATGTGAACACGGCGTGTGTGTGTGACTGTGTAAATGGAGCGCCGTTGGCCGAGTGAGGCTACGAAATGGATGCATGTTAATTATTTGTATCCGGCGCTGGTGACACACTACCTAGCGCTGGTATGCGCTGAGATTTTTCGCAGGTTTATGCAGGCTGCTGTTGTTGCTATTTGGCTATGCGCTAATTTCGCAGATGTTAATTTTCAATTATGCGCAATTATTGCCTTTTTGCCGAGTGCGCCACTCAACTGATTGACGCTCATGGACGACGGAGAGATACATATACTCACACACTCACACATGTATAAATATGCCGCTAAATAGTATAGGCGCACATGCCTTGCGTAGCTATTTTGTCAGCGCATTTTAACGCCGTTTTGTACCTTAAACACAAAAAGCAGCTTTAAAGCGCCTAAAAGCGGATTTCTATTGTTGCATTGTTCGCTTGCGCGTTTTTAGGCAAGGCAATCGATCTTTTTATGCATGTAATTTAATACTTTTCCCAACGTTTGTGTGTTTACTTTTGTGGCCTACATAAAATACACACACCTTTGTGTACCTTCACCCCACCATCCACCTCCGGCTGGCTGTCACTAACGCTGCGTAGCACACACTCCTCATTTTCAGCGCTTCAAGTAAATGTATGAAACTCAATTGAACCAGAAACGTTTTTGACAGTTGCCAACACAGCGTATGGCATAGGCATTTCCTTGCCGTGTGCGCTTACGTCACCAATATAAAGTTTTCGTACAAATTTTATTCCTAAGAATATCCTTATCCAAAACAACAAAATTGTATGTTCTACTCAAATATTGAATTCACTATGTTGCCATGCGCGCACATTGTCCCAATAAGTAAACAGGCAACGCGTAGAATATTGTGCGGGCATTTAATCGAGGAAAAACTAGGATAGTCACCTTTATGGGAGGGTGTGTTTAACCTTCAAATTTTATTTGTTCTTCCTGTTTTTTTGCTATGCTTCTACTTATTTCCAATTGCCAAATGTTGCAATATTAATCCGTCAAAATTTTATTGGCTAATGATGCATGCAATTGTATATAAAATTATGTGCAATATTGACTTATTTACATATATACATATATACTGTGCTCAAAAAATAAGGTGACAGTGTATTTATTTTGAAAATTCTTTATTTATTCTTCCAAATCAATTTCATCCCCTTCAAAGTAATATCCTCCCGATGAAATGCACTTATGCCAACGGATTTTCCAATCTTCGAAATACTGGTTGTAGTCACTTTCCGGGATGGCCTTCAGTTCCGTCTTCGCTGCGGCTTGAATCTCCTCTATCGTATAAAAACGGTGTCCTCGGAGCGTTCTTTTGAGCTTGGTGAACAGCCAGAAGTCGCACGGCGCCAGATCAGGTGAATACGGTGATTGCGGAACGATATGGGTTGAGTTTTTGGCGAAATGATCACGAATTACGAGGGCAGTATGGGATGGTGCATTATCGTGGTGTAAAAACCAAGAATTGTCTTTCCACAATTCCGGCCTTTTTAGGCGGATAGCGTTCCGCAAACGACGCATAACGTTCAAATAATATTCCTTGTTGACTGTTTGACCAGTTGGAAGGAATTCATAATACACAACACCACGATAATCGAAGAAAACAGTCAACATGACCTTGATTTTTGAGCGGCTTTGGCGCGATTTTTTTTTGTCTCGGCTCTCTTTTGGCACGATATTCGCTCGATTGATCGGTTGTTTCGGAGTCGTAAGCATAGATCCAAGTCTCATCGTCAGTTATAATGCATTTCATGACACCCTGGTAGTCGGAAAGCATCGTTTCACACACTTCAACGCGACGCCTTTTTTCCAAAAAATTCAATGTTTTCGGTACCAGTCGAGATTTGACGCTCTTGAGGCCCAAAACATCCTTCAAAATGGTATTGGCTGAGCCTTTCGATATGCCAACTTCATCAGCAAGGTTTCTAATTGTTAATCGACGGTTTTTCAACACCAAATCTTTGATTTGTTGAACGTGAGCTTCGTCGGTTGAGGTTGATGGTCGCCCTGGACGCTCTTCGTCTTCGACACGTTCACGGCCGGGTTTGAACTCACTATACCACTTGCAAAAATTTTTTTTAGACATAGTCTCATCACCAAAGGCTTTCTGCACCATCCTCAACGTATCCGCAGCAGAAAATTGATTCCGTAAACAAAATTTAATGCAAATTCTTTGCTCAACAAATTTCGACATCGCTAAAAACGAAAAACTCTCTCACAGCTCACAAAACGACACGTATCTCAAACACTAATGAATATTTTGACATGAAATTTTACATAAATGTGACTGAACGTACTACCAACCTAAAAAAAAAATAATTCTCCAAATCCTTTGACGCGCGCAGTTTAAATTCAAATGTCACCTTATTTTTTGGACACAGTAGTATATGTGCATACATAAAAGGTGATCCCTTTCATGGTACGCTTTTATTTAAAAAAAAAAAAAACAAAAAAAAAAAAACAGAAACTTCAAATTTAATGCGAAGTGTTTATTATTATTCGAAAGAACATTTTTTAGCATTTATTTTTTGAAGACTATCTCTTTCAAATGTTGACTGTATACTGACAACATTTAATAAATGTAACATAACAGCTTGAAACGACTCACACATGATCTGCCAAAAAAAGGCTATTGAAAAAAAACCTCTACTTGGATCACCCATTATATACGATTGCGATGATTCTAAAAAGTTAACGATTGAATGATATTTCGGAAAAAATATATATTTTAAGGTAAGGAGCATGAAAACCCTTGATTGAATTGAATCTGGCAATAATTCTTCACGGAAATTAATTTTACTTTTCATATTATGTAGGGAATGCAACTTAAAGATACTTGAATTTTTAGAAATTTAACGGAACACTGTCTACCAGGTTTTGACGTTTGATAAGAAAAACAAAACTTTATGATTCAAAATACACTTTATTATTCAGTATAATCGCCCTGAACATTAATACACTTGCCCTAACGATGATCGAATCTGTGGATCCCATCCCTGAAGTGAGAATCCGGAAGGTCTGCAAAATACGCCATACAGCGGTTATGACCTCTTCATTTAATGAAAAACGCTTGCAACGCATACATTTTTAGAGTTCTTAAAACAAATGGAAGTCGCTAGGGAGCAAATCTGCTGAATACGGTGGATGCTCCAACAATTCGAACTTTAATTCATGGATTTTAGCCATTGTCAGAATGCTCTTATGACACGGTGCATTGTCCTGATGAAAAATGATTTTTTCCTTCTTCATACCGAGTCTTTTTTCACGCGACATTGTTTTTCGATGAAATTTAGTGATTTTAGAACCAATTGTGCTTTCACTTTTCTTAGACCCAAATAATCTTTTAAAATGGGTTTCACTGGTTCTTCCGATATTCCAACATTGCCTGTAAGATCTCTGACTGTTAATCGTTGATTTTCAAAAACCAATTCCTTCATTTTGTTGACGTGTTGATCACCAGTTAATGTTGATGGCCGTCTTGGTCGTGATTCATCATCAACGTGTTCTGTACCCTCTTTGAATAATTTGTACCAATCAAAAATCCTTGCTCGCGACAAACAATAATCACGGGAAGACTTTTCCAATATTTTGAATTAAAAAGTCTGACTATTTTGTGCCCACTGTAGTACTTCATATAAAGATTTTCATTTTTCTAACAAACCTTATAAAGAATAATTCGATCAGTGAATACGTTTTCAAGTATACCTGAGCAATGTCCAAATAAATGCAATCAACTCGTCTCTTTCTCTGCTCCCAATATACTCCATATAATGATTTCCATTTTTCACCCGAACATACCGTTCTTGTTGGTCAAGATGTGATATTAAATGAAACTAAATGAACAAGTTTTCTTAAATATAATGGGGGTTAACACTGAATTATAATGCAACTAAACTAAATGAATGGAATTTGTCTATATCTTTGTCTAAACCTTATATCTCTAATACAATATGTACAAATAATGTTGATCTTCTGATTGACGTTTTTCATATTAACTTATGTATGTAATATATTAAATTTAGTCTCTTCGGTCGAATTAATATCATATATGTACATATCCCTCCTTTGAAGATTTTGTTAATAGTTATAATTTTAGCTGGCGCGAAAAATTTTGTCACCACCTGCAACAATGTCCCGAGCTTTGACTCTTTGCAAATTGCAAGCGTATAAAATGTTTGGTTGTATCCGAACTTAGCCCTTCCTTACTTGTTATATTTACATTCAACGTAACCTCTATAATAATTATTGTTCCAAATACTATATAAGTAAAGGTCTTAAACGTACCATCATTTTCCTCAGGTGTGAACAAACGTCAAATAAATAATGGCAGTGATTGAAAGCTTTTAGTTGTTTCTGCTTTCATTATGATAAGTTGATAAGAGCAGAGGAACATTTATTGCGCGATTATTGTATATATTAGGGTGGACCAAAAACAATACTAATTTTTGTCTTAGATAGAGTGGAAGTATCGCAAAGAAGGCCGAAAAACTTGGTAAAGTTTGGTATGACAAAGATATTTTACGACTTTGAGGCATTATTTTGTGGGAAAAATATATAAAAATGTAAAAATTATCTTTCACGAAATAAGGTTTTGCTTTGATTTCACATAACTTTTCAACGAGTGAAAAACTCTTTTGTAGATCGCCAAATCCTCTACAAGAATAAGTTTTCATTTTAACTATACAATAAGTTCTTCGAATGTATTAAACAGTGAAGCAAAATAAGAAAATATTCCTGCGTTCTTATACTTATACTCATATATGGGAAATCAAAACTAGATCACCCATAGGATACTTGGTCTAAGACCGTAAGTCGTTAGCTGCTTGAGCCATATGTCAAAAAATCGTTTCTGGCCACTCCTAAATGAAAAGCGCTCGAAGACCTTTCCTCACTTCCGTGAACTTCTACCATGGCTTCAAAGTTATTTTAGACTTCAGTATAATCCACTCTCCACAAGTTTCAAACTTTTTCCTTTCATGAATCTTCAATATAATCCACACCTTTCCTTTCAAGAATCTTCAGGATCGTTTAATTATCAACTAATTTCGAAGCAATCACAACTTTTACGACACTTAAATTATTATTAATGTCTAAGTCAATGAAAAAGACAGAAAAAGTGTCCTTGCTTCACCAGCAAATATTTGAGGTGGAGTGCATTGACACCTTCACCGTCGACAGAGTACTGGTATGCCTAGCTTTGATCCCCTTAGGAATATTTATTATAGTATAACAATTTAGTCTAAGAAGCTCAATAAAAAAATGTCGTCAATGAATTTTTATTGAGCCACAAAATTAATTGCTAGAGGAGCTTTCATACCATAATGCCAGCATATAAATATCTTGTAGGTCACCTAAAAATTTTCTTAGCGATAATTAGTATGCCCATTTGTCTAATTTCCAACCAGCGCACATTAGCTCATAATCAAATGCCACTAAGTACTTTCAATGTAACACTTTGTTTACAACTTCAACTACCTCCTCGGGTACTAGGTGCAAATCATGCTTAATAATATATACATATATATATGTACACACACTCATATACACGCCGCTTAACAGCTTTTAGAATATCATTTAAACGACACTTTGGCGCCTTGGACGCTGTTACCCGGTGTGTATTGCTGTCAGCGAGGCAACAGCGGCACATCCTGCTCTCTCTCTCTTGGTGACTATACGTATCAAACATTTTCCCTGCGCAGGGATACAAATATCCTTTACGATGCGTTAAGTGACTAACGAGGTCACACCACATGGCAAATGAGCCGACATATGTATGTATATAAATAATGAAAATACATACATATATGGTAGATATATTTGTCTTCGAGTAAAAGACACATTCCTCATTCGTAGCGCGTACCTACATATTCCCACATATGGGTAAACCAACGTCATTCTTTTGTTTACTTATTTGTGGACTTGCATAAAGTCTAATTGTATACACTTCATGGTCAATTCTATAAGTTAATGTTGCTTCATTGTTTCAGCGAAATGAGCGGCTTACGCACGCAAGCCATTTTGAGTTATTCTAGGTAAGGGTTTAATGCTTAAGGCAAGCGAATATTTCCGAAATACGACTAATTCGCTTAATAGATAGGATCATTAACGTATTTTATAAAGGAATTTATATCGACCGAAGATAGGTAATTAGTTGTAGGTCTTACTAAAATGATTTCAGTATATTAAAAGTGCTAAAATAATCCGACAACAACACTTACCGGCAGAAACGCAATGACGCTGATTAATTGATTTTCGATTACAAGACACTAAGTTGCCCACACTTTATTGATAAATATTCAAATTAATGCTGTTAGATTATATACATATGTACTTATGGTTATTTCCTTTATTTGTGGCAACAATAGCATACTCAAATACAGGGTTTTCCAATAAGAGTGTTAAGATTTATTTTCAAAAAGAAAAACACACTAATTGTTTAGGAAACTCAAATATTTCTTTATTTAATGTGAAGTACAGTCGATACAATTAAGTTCTGAAAATAACATCATTCAAATGGTCTCCACGACTTCTTTTGCCGGAACGAAATCGATGAATCCAATTTTCGAGTATTTATTCCACTATATGAAGTTGTATGTCATGAAAAGCACGTACAGTATTAACTTCTAAAGCTGTAAGGGAGTCTGGTTTATTACTGAAGACCACTGACTTCAAATAACCCCACAAGAAGTAGACTAAAGGTGTTAAATCACAACTTTTTCGAGACCATTCAATGACACAATTTCTTGAAATGAATCGAATATTCAAACTATTCTCGCAATAATTCGGTTGTTGCTGTCTTTTTGGAAATAAATGTTGTCAAGGTCAACTGGGGTCCAGTCTTACGCCTAGGTAATTTACTGCTTTTAGTGTTCTAAGAATATCCGTAGTCGTTTGCATACTTAGTTCGTCGTTTGCATACTCTTCGTGCTTTTAAGTACGATTCGACTGGCATAAAATATTAAAAATGTCCGAAAGGACACTTAAAATCATATCATCCCTATAGGAAAACCCGGTATAAGACAACCAGCACAAATTTCATTATCAACACGTGTTATGGAAATCAAGGATGCATTACAACTTTTATTTCGTGTATAATAATGACGCAAGTAATACAAAAACAGTAATATATTTCACTTAAATTATTTACCTGTCACAGAATTTCATACAATTGTATTAAAATTCAAGCTGACTTCGTTTGATCGCGCTGAGCTTGGCTTAAATTTGTTTCTATACATACAAAAATACACCTTTAGCAAAATATTGGTCATACAAAAAATCCCGGTCAAAACTGGTTTTGCTTGCGTATTTACAATTGAGATTTTAGCTAAATACGCTTTTAATGTTATGTAACAATAAAAAAAAACGTTGAACTTTAGTAAATTGATCATTCAGAATGATTTTGATGAAGTAGAATGTGTATGTTGTAGCTGTCTAGTTGCGTTTATTCTGAAGCTAAAAAGCAAACTCGCAAGCATGGAAACAAAATTCAAATGAATTGTTGCCACAAATTAATGTACTGTGTTCTCTGTTTTGTTCTGCTCACTAGATCAGATTTAATCTTGTTGTTATACTTTTGTTTTTGAAATTAAGCCTAATTGAGTTTGTTGGGTTAGAAACATTGCGCTGAAACGGCTGGTGTATAGATTTTACTTGCCTTTGCTAGATATACATATACGTATATTTGTCAGTTAATGATCAAAGAAATAAGATTTTTGACAATAATTACAATTTTTTGAGTCACACTGAAATTTAATTTTTTCTCAAAAACGTAGTTTTCTTTGAGAAGCCGCCATTTTGTCAAAAATTATAATTATCAAACATCAAAACAAGAGTCTTAGAAAAATATACACGTTTTTTTCTGACATTCGAGGGATATAAGTTTAAGTATTTAAATGTTTACGAATGCATAATGTACGTATTAATAATCTTATAATATTAACATATTTTTTCGCTTTCAATAAATTAGCAACTTATACTGCCATTCGCTCACAATTTCATTAGATTGAGCCACTTGCACAGCTCTTTCGTTTAAAATAATTCCAAGCATTCATAAATTTCTTTCACATTTTCTTGCAAAGCGGCAAACTATGTAAACACATTAATGGTGTATGTCCCGTCCACCTTATTGTTGCATTTTTTCTTATACTGCGCAGAGGGTCTACGACTTCCAATAATTTTAAAATAACATACATAACTCAGAATTTACTCAGAATTTCCCCCTACTTACCCTCTCATCTTCACACTCCACTTTTTCAACATTTATTTTATTTATTTACACTTCACTTTTAATAAAATACGTTTAGTTTATATATTATTCCACAAAAAAATTTAATTGCAAAAATAATTCAATAACAAAACGGACAGCTGATCGCTAGCAGCAACTTGTTGGTATTCGTATTGACGCTGACAGCTGCGCGAGGCGCACTTTGTTGCGAAACAAAACAACAGAGAACAAAGTAAATTCGCTGAAAGCAAACACATGTTGCGAGAGGAAATGTTGCGTGAAAGATGTTGCCTCACTTTTACTAAAAACATATAGTTTATATTTTATTCACTTAATACACAAAATGTTCACAAAAATTCAATAGCGAAAATAGTTGAATAACAAAACGAACAACTGATCGGCAGCAGCAAGCTGTTGGTATTCGTGGTATTGCTAAACACAGCAACAAAGAACGTATACGTTCGCTGCTAGCAATAACATGTTGCCAGAGCAAATGTTGAGTGAAAGATGTTGCGAGTAATAACAGTGAAATGTTGTGCGATGTGTATTAAAAGAAATGAGTACTGCATAATTAAATAACTAAAATAAAAAAATATATAATTTAATTAATAATGACATAAAATAACAAAATAAATACATATGTATGTATATTATTAAAAAAAAAGATATTATATTAACTAATTAGAAGTATGTTAAGTACACAGCAACACACATGAATGAGCACGAATTTACATGTGAATATGTGCATATGTATAAAGAAAAGCCGTAAGTGTTTGCAAATACAGGTGGCGCTCAGCGCTCGTGACTTTCAACCAATTTAATCTTAAACATACATGTATGTATGTATGTATGTATGTATCATATAACATAAATATGTACATAAGTATGTATTTAAATAAAAAATGCGGTATTTTGAAATAACCAACTCTTAATTGATGGCAAATAATGCTTGGTATAAAATATTAATTGAGTTTAGACAGCTGTTCTTTAAGTTGTTTATAATAATGAGGCGGTATTAAGAGGTGAACTTTTTCATAATATACACCTTAAGTAAAATTTAGCTATTCTGAAAAAAGCTTGGACAGTCAGCAAAAATTTTTAATAGTTTGAATAATTTTCGAAAGCTCCAAACCTGGGATTTAGCTGTACTCGAAAACAAGCAAATTAAAATGTTTTTTTTTACAGAATTTTCGAAAACTCCAAAACTGCAGGTATGTAAGCAAAATTGATACTCCTTGTAAATCTCTCAAAACTTCAAAACTGAACTTTAGATTTATTCAAAATGGTGAAAAGTAAGCGAAATTGAGAGTTTTTGCAAACAGAATTTTTGAAACCTCCAAAACTAGATTTTCGAAAACTCAAAATGCAGAAAAGCAAGCAAAATTTTTTATAAACCGAAAACCAAGCGATTTTAAATACAAATAATTCGTGCCATTTTCTGCATTTCTTTCTTTTCAAAAATCAAAAATAGCAGATTAAAATGCCTGAGATCTGATTTGCCAAATATTTCAATCATCATTTGCTTCAGGGTGCTTACTCTTCTTGTATAAATTCTTAATTGTGAAATATTTTGAATAATTGTGTTGTGTTCTATAACATCCGGCGCATATAATTTTACTTAATTGAAAGAAAAAGTGACTAATAATGCAAATTATATTTATAGAAATACCTTTACATACATGTATGTATATATTATATTTGCATCTACATATAGTTACCATAATATACAAACATAAATATATTTTTATGTACATTATTACATTAAATTGTGGTAAACAAAAAAATATCTATAAAATGAAAATACAATAAAATTTGTGGTTTTCAAGTTCAAGGTGACTAGTAAATTGCAATTTCAGAAAATTAAGAAAGAAATGCAATATAAATCTAGTTCTATCTTTATGAGTATTATAAAACAAATTGCGGCAAGAGATAAAAGTATTAATAAATAGTGTATGAAGCTGATGAAATTGGCTCGTAAGCTGTCAAAATAAAATGCGATTTTGGTGAATTAAAAAAACAGCCTTTTTCCGACAATTTGTTTCTCATATAAAAAAATAAAATATTATATTAGAGTTTTTTATTTTACCAAACATACACATATTAAATAATTTCTGAATTTTTCCGAAAAAAATATTTAAAAAAAAAATTATTTTAATTATTTGGCAGGACTACTCTTTACAGGATCATCTAAAGTAAAATAAAATATGTGTTTTAGGGAAAATCTACTTGGACGAAGGGAAAAAAATTGAAAATAATCGTTTAAATGATTACGTTGTCTCAAGAGGTGTACAAGAGAGGAAAAAGGGCAATAATAGAGATTTGTAGTGAGAAAAATTTGCATTTTTGTATTACAGCGCAGACTAAATATGATGAAAATTTATTATTCCTTTTCTTTATTGCGCTAGAAAGCGCTTACGCGGTTTTGGAAATTGATTATCTTGTCAAATATTTCATTTTTATTTTTTAATTACTTTCTTCAAATCATTTTATGAAGTAGTTACTGAAAATATTAATTAGTTCTGCCAACGAAAAATAATTTATTTTAAATATTTTTGAAACTGTGAACAATTTCTACTTAAAATTATAGGTATGTATATAAATTAGTTATACACAAAACTGTTTTCTTCCTTTCTTCTGTAAAAACAAAAATCAAAATAATTCGAGAAAACAAAAGATATTTACAAATTTGTATTCTTCGAACTAATTATAATAAATCAACAATCGATATATTTTAATTATACTAGGTGCTTCAAAAGCACATATTTCATGTATAGAAATAAGTATAGAACTGCGGGTGTGCTGATATTGTTATACAAATATTAACATGTAAATACCTCCATACATGCTTACAACCATACATATGTACATACATGTATAGTTGTAAGTACAGCTAAAATGCGGTTAAATGATTTGCCTTCCAGTTACCTGTGAGTACCTGATAAAGTGACTTTGCCGCAAAGTGACTATTGATTCATGGCACGTTTTGTTGCCAACGCCTCATTGTTGCTATTTTAACTCGACAACATTTAATTTATATACTTTGCTACTTAACAACACACAGTGTGGCTGTGAGTGAAGTGATTACTTGCGGTTGTAAAGAAATTTATATACATACATGCATATATGTGTATATACATAATTGTAGATATAAATATGTATCTTAAAATAAATATTTATTTACCTGTTTAAGTAGGAAATTATTTTAATTAGTAAAAATATGAGTATGCAAACGTTTTCACAGCAAGTTTACAAATATATAAAGGGTGTTTTTTAGAGGTGCCAAACTATTGTTTAAAAGTTGTGGAACTTTAATTCTAAAATTGTTGGTTTTGCAATAAAATATTATTATAAAAATTTTTGCGTGAATTTAGTCTCAACGATGGGTCTATTTTCGACTAAGGAGGGTAATAAGGTTAGACGATCAAAAAAGTGAACTTTTTTATTTCAAAAATTCTTGTTAATGTATTAAAGAATTTATTTCCAAATTTTGGTTGAAATTTCCGAAACTAAACTTTTTTATTTCAAAATTTTTTGTAAAATTATTGAAAATAATTTTTTTCAAATTTGAGATGAAAATTCCAACTCGTTCGATTTTATTATTTTATTGCATTCTAAGCAGTGCACTTAATGTGAAATTTTTATAAAAATATTTTTTTTATTATTTATTGCATATTTCGATATTATACACCTAACAACTACACCAAAATGCCATAATAAATCAATATTTCAAAAATTTTTTTAGTTATGGGCTTCGAAAGCAAAGCAGCTTCTGTTCAGTACAATCAGATTACTAGAATATTAGCCAACTACTCTCAAACTTTTTCTGCATGCGTCTTCTGTAGGTAGTTTTCTATGACCTACCAGTTTTTCGATTTGATCAAAAATTCAATTTCGGCCAAAAATTATCACAATTTTCATTAGAAAACATCTTTTTTTTTCAAACCGTTATTTTGTCATTTTCAATGATTTTTTTCGTCCCTGAAGCATTGTATTATATGAACAATATCTTCTAGTAGAGCATACGTTTTAACTTCCATCCAACGAGAAGGCTAGAATGACTACAAAAAGAAATTAACTCTCAAAACCATTGAGAAAACGCTACACTAAGCCCATTTCTTGCCTCAACAGCTACATTTCATTAATATTTCGTTGTCTTATTCCAAATAAAATTTCATTTAGCGCTCAAAAAGCACCCTTTACATACACATGCAATTATATTGCACACACTTTCATATATTTCTACCAACAATCCTGCTATCTCACCTTAAACCGGGCGTTAATCTGCTGTGCTTATGATAAAGAAATCTTTTTTAAAACAAATCGCTTAGTTATTTATGAGCATTTAACAGCCTGACGACCTTTTTGGCATCTCTAACAGACTATTTCAGCTTATGAAATTGACAATGAAAAGCAATTGTCTGAATTTTCTGCAGTGTTGGTGGGCAGCGATTTGTTTAGCATAGCTGAATATTTTATGAGTAAAAACGGAAATCCACTAAAAACCGCATATGAGCATTTATATTTTTCTATATATAAATATACTCATATAAGTTAACATACCGAACGTCAGCTAAAATGCAAAACGACGTGTCTTAAAAAAAATGAAAAATGGCCGTCGAATATAATAACCATTATATAACCACTTTATAACCAAAACTTGAGTCAATATGAGTTCATGGTAACCATTAATATAACCATTCTATAACCACTTGATAACCAAAGCTCAAATTTTGTTTCAGTATGAATGTATGATAACCAATTTATAACCAACACTTGAGTCAATATGAGTGTATGATAACCAATATAGAACCACTTTATAACCAAAACCCAAACTTTGTTTCAATTTGAGTGGTTTCTATTATATCGTTTTTCGTTCGCCTGTAAACTTACGAAAAGCAATGTTACGTTATTTTGTATTTTAGGCGGCGATATGTAAATTTAAAAATATGCACAGAAAATATTTTGTTACGTATACGCCAACGCCAACGTCGCTGTGTTTTGCTTTATAGATTACCAGCACTTTGGCGTTATATACATATATAGTCAAAATATAGTTTTTATATATACAGACTTATATACATATGCACACCTCAAACTGCACTTAAAAAGCAACAAATAAATGTCATATGTGCCGTAAATTATTTATTGACTGCATTCCCTGAGTTGCTGTCATTACAAAATATTGCAAAAAATTGTCGACCGTTATGAATAGCACGCTCGTGCACACGTTTCATTTGCGAAGTAAACACCTCACTTGTGATTACAAGTAACTCATTTCCATTACACTGACTGATTACAAGCAGCAAGAAATCAGCAGCAACAACAACAACATATGACTATGCAAAATTTATAGGAAAAAAAAGCGAATAAAAGCAAAAAAAAAAAAAAAAAAAAAGCTAAAAATGAAAATAAAACTAGAAGTTAAGTCGATTGTAAAGTGTCGTTGTAAATGTTTATTGCAAAAATGCATAAAATTTATTTGTTTGTATATATTATTTTTGAAATATGCATTTTTAATGCGCACAAATGAGGAAATATTCGACGTAGTTGTCACAGACATGTGTAAGTTACCACAAAGTTGCAATGAAATTGAGACACCCTACCACATTTGTTTGCGGTATGCAAGTTGAGCAGTTAGTTTAGGTTTTAGAAAAAAGATAAGGTTAGGTTTCTAACCTCATTCTCAATGGGATTTCAAACTTAGTCAAATTCCAAACAAGTCCTAAGTGTAAAATAAAGCTAGGAGCGATAAACGATAGCTGTTAAAAGGTATGACAACCAGAGCACTATATCTTAACCTATCAAGAGGTCGCCATTCGAAGAGAAATTGCATAAATAATACTACCTCGTCACTTCCAGTTGAATTCAAGAAAGATTTGGTTAAGTTTAATGGCACTGCTTCCTCCATATAGAGGTCACACTTAGACTATTAAATGTAGTTCTTTGTGAAGTCAAAAAAATAAAACTCTTGTATCTTGTATAAATCGACAAAGCGCCTTGAGGCCAATACAAATCTGCTCAGACGTTTAATTTCTATTTCCACTAGCGCAGTAGGATGTCTGAAAATCGAAGGTCCAAAATGTGAATGCTTTGATATCGCAAAGGCGGAGCAATAAAGTAGAAAGTGTTAAATTTTTCTATCGTATTTTTTCATTCAGCCTCTACTGCCGGTACAGGGACTTAATAGCGTGGACGCCGATAGAACTTCTTAGACCCCCCCACAACTGGAAAGACGCTAGACTTCCTGAGAGCAAAAAGCAGACTGGGTCTCTTGCGATCCACCTTGGGATAAAATAAAATTATGACAGGGCCAGAACCGGTTGTAACCCAGCGCCGGCAAAGGTCTCGTGAAACCCAGATATCCTGTAGGAGAACGCAAGAAGAGAGCAGAGCACCGACTCGTTACAATCTACTAAGAGCGGGGCTAAGGATGCCTTTCCTTGTCAATTCGCGAGCTTTGCAGTTACCTCAGTTCCTCTGTGGACTGGCGCCCATACTGGTCTTATCACAAAGTGACTCGATGCCATGAACAACGACATTTGGTGTTCCTAAAACCAGCCTTCAATGCCCGGTTAGCGAGCTAAAGGCTAGTGTTCGCGTCCTGCTAACTGAGGGGATGATCAGTTCTCTAAAAGAGAGTGCATTCCGAAGCAGTAAATCTACCGCATGTTACCTCGACTTTACAAAAGCTGAAGCAGTCAGGTAGCCTGGAACTGAAGTTGATAGAGAATTCCTTACAATATAATACACCACCACCACTCTTCCCTTCAAACTTTGACCTATTCATAAAGAAAATTTACAACCTTTCCTTCATCGACTACCCATTTACATCTTCCTAGCGGGAATATGTGTCAAAATAGCGCCAGAGTTTGTTTTGACGACTCCATTATTCAAAAGTTCCGGTATGAAGTCAAAGCATGGGCAGATTTTTGAATGGTCAGACATATATTCATTGAGAAAGGAAACCCATATTATCTGAGTCCGATATCAACTTTCATTCGTAACTTCCGGTATTCATACACACGTGCTGATGATCGCGGATTGTTGAACGCTCTTGAGCTTCCTTGAAGGTGTAGTCTTTTCCAGGATCTTCTACCACACAAAGAACATATTGGGATTGACTATGGTGTCATAGAACTGAAAGCCTACCTTCGGTGAGAGGCTCCACTTTTTGTCAATGGCTTCTCTGCCGCAGTTCAATGTCTTCTGGGCTCTCTGCTCGATATTAATTTTCCACGAAAGTTTTCTATATAGATTTGACGAAATTCGAGAAGAGTCTTTAGGCAAAATTTTGAAACTCTCAAAACCATTATAACTAGGAAGAAGTACAAAAATCTCCTCAGATCCCCATTTCAAAACATACAGAAAAATCAATATTATTTTGTTGAGATTCATACTCTTAGGTTTACATTTACCAATAATATGCATAGTATTACTTGACAGATTCACCTATCCTAAACTTGACCTTGTATCTGGTCTCAACTCTCTTAAGAAGTCCAGGCATGTTAGCCACCTAACAAAATTTTTTGTCAAAAGAAACATATATATTTCAAGGCATTTATAAAATATATAACGAAATCTTAACCTTAATTAAGAAGATCATAACTTATAATACTTGTATTTATCAAATTGAGCTAATTTAATTCCTCATCTCTACTTTCAGGTCAGCTGATGCTGTTCTACACTATTTTCTACATCGTACTCGCCGGTTTATTTGCAATCTGCATGCAAGGTCTATTCGCCTCTCTAAGCGACAAAGAACCGACTTGGAAATTGGAAAGATCATTGATTGGCACAAATCCCGGCTTGGGCTTTCGTCCACTGAGCGAGGAAACCGAACGCGGCTCGGTAATACAATTCGATACAAAGAAGCCAGTCGAGGGCGCCTATTGGACGGGTTTGGTGGATCAGTTTCTTGAAAGTGAGTCACATATGCAGAAGTTGTCATAGCTTTTAACTAACGAATATATTTTTTACCTTGACAGAATACCGCAGCACTGGTGAGAAGAAATTCTGTAATTTCAATCAGACAAATGGCGCTAATAAGGTCTGCGTTGTCAATGTGGACAACTTTGGACCATGCTCCAAGGAAACCGGTTACGGTTTTCAAAATGGACGTCCTTGCATTTTCTTGAAATTGAACAAAATTTTCAACTGGGTGCCGGATTTCTATGATAATGTAAAAACACTGCCCAACGAAATGCCTTCAGATCTCAAAGAACACATCGGCAATTTAACTGAAATTGAGGTGAGTTGTGGTTAAGTTTTATTAATAAAGTTCCGCATAGGGTAAAGTAGAATAGTATAGTATACAGTATAATAATTCTGTTTTAAAAGAGTTTCTCTACCCCTGAGATCTCTAAAACCCCCATAAACGTAGCTGAGAATCCGTTGCTGGCGTTGTTGATTTCGCATCGCCCATTAACAACCCTAACTACATTCTAAGTCCGCTGGTTTCTGCCGACTCCCATTGGCTCACCATCTCCTGCCAGGGCTCCCCATTTCATATGGGACTTTACGCCTACCTTTGGTGGGGTAGGATTCCGACGTTCCGGCCACCCGAGTCGCCGCCCGATTTTGTGGTCGGTTTCGATCTACTTCACTTTCAAAGAGAGAGTAGCCCAGCTTTCAAATGGAACTTTCCCCTACCTTTAGCGGAGTACGATTCCGTCACCCTGAGCAGTGAACCACTCGAGACGCTGTCCAAATTTACGGTCGATTTTGATCTACTGTTACCTATGTCTGTTTCATTTTCGAATTGTTTTCGCAATGAATTTTTAATCGATCCACACTCAGAACCACTATTCACCTTCTGGAAGGCCTTTATACACCCAAGGATCTTTTTGTTAAGAGGCCAAGGCGAGGTAAAACGTTCAGAGTCAACTTCAGAACCGGCCTCTCAATCTACATCCACAACATCAATTTGATACTGTCGAGAGAGGAATGTACTCTGAGGTCTTATAAAGTTTTCAGAGAAAAGAGACTAACCAGCTAGTTCCGTAGGATGAGACGAGTCCAGTGTTCAACCAACCCGAAAGTTTAGTCTTAAAACATAGTTCGCATCAGCTATCAGATTTAAGCTCAGATGTCGCTTAGAAGTTTTTTCGATTCCGCAAAGGCCACAAAACATTTACCATCTGCCAGGTGACAATCCACTCTACATAGCGAGAGGCTTAAGTCGCTTAATGGTTCTAAAAATCAGAGTTATGAGGACTGTGATGTGGGATTTGCTTTACTAATAGTCGCTTTAGGACATAGAGATATGTTATTATTCGACTTGCGGTGTGTTGTAACTGAGCCTAGGTCGATACTAGACTTGAATTTCATAGTTTCTCCTTACCAAAAACTTAATATCCTAACAAACTTTAATTTAACTTCTTATTTTCTTACACCACGCAGCGCAAACAAATTTGGGTATCATGCAAAGGTCTGCACCCCATCGATGAGGAGAGTATTGGCGAAATGAAATACTATCCCGGCCGTGGTTTCCCGACCTACTACTATCCATACCTCAACCAACCTGGCTACCTTAGTCCACTGATTGCTGTACAATTTGAAAAACTGAAACAGAATCAACTGGTGAATATCGAGTGCCGCGCATGGGCCAAGAATATCATCTATAGCGGTAGTTTGAATGCACGAACCGGTTCGGTAACTTTCCAGCTGTTCGTCGATTAAATGTTGCGCAGCTGGATATGCAATAGCAACAGCAACAATAAGAAGCTACAAAAAATATATTTGTAAAAACAAAAACAACAGCGACTTGAAAAATATATATAACACTTCTGGGGAGAGGAAAGGCGAGGAGAGAGATGCAAATTTGAAGGAAGAGATGAGCGGATGGAAATAATTGAAAACAGTATAAAATGCAGTAAAACGCTTAATAATGCTTATCTTTTTAACTCATTAAACAAATGTTTCTTAGAAACGCAAAGCAAGCGAAGAAGATATTTTTAAAAGCGAGTCGCCAGAGTTGTTGCAGCGAGCATATAGTAATTATTGAAGCGTTCAAAACCGTTATATAGCAAATATATTTGTAATCGAAAAATTTTGCGTAGAAAAAGAAAAGTGGTAAACGAATGTTACGTATTTTTTTTTTGTAATTTTAAGTTATTCAAGCGAGTAAAAAATAATGTGTATATCTAAGTAAAATTAGAAAAATCGAGAAATTCAAAAACTAAAGATTTTGTAAAAAAAATTTAAAATCAGCAAACAAAACAAAATATTGTGTGTGAGCCCAGAAAATAAAGCAAAGCAAAATTAAAAATATATTTTCAGCTCAAAAATAAATTGAAAAGAAAATGCGCATGCGCGCTCACACTCATACAAACAAACAAACACACACAGCATTGTATTGTACAATTCGCGTAAAATATATTTATTTACTGCTTTATGAAATTACAAATTTTATAAGCAACAAAAATTGTATTAAAACTCGCATAAGCAAATGCAAAGAAGAAGCAAGAAAGTTCTTAAAATCCTTAGAGTTGCATAAAAATTAGTAATAATTATCTGTAGATAATTTTAGTAAACTTTACACGCAGTTGCATGCTTTTTGTATGCACATTTGCGAGTTCCGTACCACACGCATACACACACAAACACAAATCCATACACATATACAAAAGCAAACACCAACAGCAGTGAGAGGCTGCTAATGAATAAATTAAATTTTTAACTCTTAATTTTGGTTTAGTCAAAAATAATGATGTACTTTCTAAGCTGAATTTATGAGTATTTATGTATGTATGTAAAAAAAATTGTAAATTAATAATAATAAAATAAAAATTATTTAAAAAACATTAAATGAAAAAGTTTTCTATTATTTTTTTGTGATGTTATAAATATGTTTTTTTAATAATAATTAATAAAAATGTATTAATATCATTTTTGCGCATACAAATGTTTAAAAGGACTCTGAACTCCTTCTTCGAAATTGGATTTTTAACAATTAAATTTTTTTACAAAATTTTCATATATTATTTTTTTTTTATAACTAATTGAAAAAATTTAAAATTAAAAAAAAAGAAAATTCTGGTTGAATTTAAGAAATTCTAAATTTAAATATACTAATTTAAGTAATAGTTTAAAAAAAATAATAATTTTTTTTTATTCAAAAACTTTAAATAAAAAAATGTCATTTTAAATTTAATAATTTAAATAATATTTTTTAAGTAAAATTTTAGGTTATTATTTTTTAATTAAATTTTTAAAATTAAAAAAAGTTTAAACGCTTTAAATTTAATTATTAATTTTTTAAAATTTGATTCAAATTTTTTAAAAATTTTGATGAATAAAATTAAAAAAAAAATTTAACTAACTATTTTTTATTTAATTTTTTTTTAATTTAAAGCAAAATATTTTATCAAAAAAAATTTAAATTTTTCAAATTTAATTTAAGTTTTTTTATTTTTTTAAATTTAAGTTTATAAAAAATGTTTTAAAATGATAAAAAAAAATTTAATTTCACTAGAAGATTTTTTTTTTTTAATTTTGTAATTAAATCTAGTTCTTAATAAATAAGATATTCAAAATTAAAATTTTTTAACGTAACCAGAAATTTTTTTAAATCATTGAAATTTTTTATATCTTTAAATTAATTTTAAAAATAAATTGAGTTAGATTACAAAAAAAAACATTATTTTAAATATACTAACTAAAAAACAATTCAAGCAAATCTTTCAGTTTTCTATTTAAGGCTTTAAATATTTTTTTTTTATTAATTTTGTTATAATTTTTTAAATTAAAATTTTTACTAATAAATTTTTCAAAATATTATCTTAAATATTTTTTTTTTAATTTGCGCCGATACACTTTTTTATTTCTTTTTTGACTAATTAAATGTTCCTAAACTAAATTTAAAAAACGGAATTTTTTAAAACGTAATTAATACAACTTTTGTTAAAATTATTCTGTTTTACGTTTAGAATATTTTTTACTAAATTTTAAGACCTATTTCAAAATTGCTTTTTAAAAAATAAATGATTATAATTAATTAAATTTTCTTAAATAAAGCTGAATTTTAACGCATAGCCAATATTAAATTGAAAAATTAAATAATTGTTTCTAATTAAATTTTCTTAAACTAAATTTTTTGTAATTAAGTCCAATAAATTAAATATTTTCCTCAATAATTTTTTTTTTTTAACTAAATATTAAAAACTAAATAATATTTTTAGCATTACCATTTTCTCTTTCAAAAAATTCAAGAAACTAAATTTCTTTGATGATAATCTAAAATATATGTTTCTCTCATTTTTTCGTTTAAAAACTTTTAACTGAATTTTATAAACTTCATAGAAACTTATGTTAACAACATTAATATTTGTTTCTATATAATTAATAAATTTTAATTTTAATAAATAATTTTCTTGAAAACTAATAATTATTTTTAATTTAATTAAATGTTAATACATAACTCAATATTAAATTTAAAAAAGTCAAATAATGGTTTCCAATTAAATTTTCATAAATGATTTTTTTTTTTATTAATTCCGAAAAATTAAATCTGTTTCTAAACAATTTTGTTTTCTAATTAAATATTATAAAAAAAATTTGAAGCTAAATTATTTTTTTTTGCATAATATTTTTTCTTTAAAAAATATCAACGGTCTATTTAAGTTTAAAAATTACAAAACACTAAATTTCTTTAATGATAACCTAAACATTTTTTCTCTTATTTTTTTTTTTTTTTGTTTCAAAATATTTAAATGATTTTAATAAACTTTTTCAAAATTTAATTTTAAAAATGATAATTAGCAAACTTAAATTTTCAAAATTAATTTCTTTTACAATATTTTTTTTTAATAAAATTTTTTGCAATTAAATTTTTTCTAATTAAATTTCCTCAAGTAATTTTTTGTTTTTAATAATTTTTTTTAAAAAAAATTAAACAGTACATAGTTTTCCTCATAATTTTTTTTTAATATTCCATATATTTGCTTCAGTTTAAAAAAATAAATATTTGTCTTTTATAACTATTTAACTGATTTTTTTTTAAATTTTCTTTAATTTAAGAAAAATTGCAAACGTTTTACTTTTAAATTTTAAATTTTAAAATGTTTGTCGAAATTAAATTTAAAAAAATACTTAAATACATTTTCTTGCAAAAATGTGTTTCTGAAATTAAATTTAAATAGAATAACTTTTTTTCGATACAATTTTTTTTTCTAATTAAATTTTTTTTAAACTACAACTAATTAAATAAATTATATTTTTTAATTAAATTTATCTTGGGCAAAATTCAAACAATATTAATAGTTTTTAATCGAATTCTACTTCGTCCCTTTCCATTTTATTTAATTCACTTTAGCAACACTACTTAATTTCCTTTAAGTTTACTATTAAGCAGCTTTAAAATTTTAAAAAGAAATCCATCACTGATTAATTATACTTACACACACCAAGTGCAGTTAGCGCACATAATATTGCAAAAAACATTTAACACATAACTGAATTAAAATGACGTAACACCATATTATGCAATTTTCAAACACATATACAATTAAAATTAAATAATGTTAAGTAAGTATACAATAGTTGTTTGAATTAATTAAGTAAAATATTTATTTAGTTATTTCAAAAATTTGAAAAATTACAATTCATGTTATTTGTACAATATCGTAAAAATAAAATTTTAAATCCTGAAAATCTACAGGATATTTATTTGTTTGATATTTGGTTTTCTATGATCTAAAGTTGAAGGTATTGTTGTTTTTACAATATCATTTGTGGCATTAATTACATACAGATGTTCACACTGAAGTAAATTTCCAAAAATTTACAATTTTAAAAATCATTCTGTAATAAATTTTAACAAATAATTTGTTTTTGTCAAGTTCATTTTGTTAATTTTTGACTAAAAATAATAAAAATATTTATTTGTAGGATTGCATTAACAAAAAAAATTTACATCGGTCTCTGAGAGTATCAAATGTAAGATACTATGGCTAACTTTAAGAATAACAAATAAAACTGTTATCTTCAGTTGCACCGAATTTATAGGACCCTTCTCTTCTGTCTTTCTTATAGCATGGAAGGGTATAAAGAGATCTTTTACTTAATTTGAATCAGTCAGTTTGCAAGATTACTATATGCTATATCGGCCTGATCAAAAAATATATTCGGAGATTACAGCATTGCTTTAGTCAATAACCTATGCCAAATTTCGTGAAGATATCTTAACAAATAAAAAGTTTTCCATACAAGGACTTTATTTGGACCAATAGTTTGTATGGCAATTATATTTTATACTCCGATAGTCCGATATCGGCAGTTCCGTTAAATGAGCAGCTTCTTGAGAAAAAACCGACGCGTGCAAATTTCACTTCGATACCCCAAAAACTGATGAACTACTTCGGATATATACCCAGATAGAAAAACGAACTGACGGATTTAGCTCAGAATGTATCGAGCGTAAGACAGCGATAGGATCAGAAAGTCAGCTCTTAGACTACGCGAATCCTCCATATTAGTCGCCAATAACTAGGAGTATACTATGATACTTAGTAAGTTCCCATTTCTACCCAATACCACAGACTTTCGAAACCCTATAGAATTGAATTTCATATTTCTCCCAAATAATATACAAGGTGGACAACGTCCCAGGACAAGTATTTATACGGATGGGTCCAAACTAGATAATCAAGTAGGAGGCGGTGTTTTTTCAGAAAACTCAACGGAGAACAAGGCAATTAAAGGAAGCATTCTTGTTCTGACAAGAAGGAATTTATTATTATATATAGAATAGACAAGCGGCTTTTAAATCACTATAGTCTCTTAGGGTTTTGTCAATGTCGGTGAAAGAGTGGCTCGATCTTTCAGTGAATTTACTATCCTATTTTGCGCTAAAGCTGAAATAGGTTCCCAGGGAACTGTGAAGCAGTTAGGCAGCACAGGCTCTAACCTATAATTAGATTGAGGAAAAGAGTAAATGTATACGCATCTGGTAACTTGCAGATATTTAATAAAGAAACATGATATGAGTCTCGATAGAATTAATTTCTAACTTTTTCAACAAGCAGACAAACAAAACGCGAAGGTAAACAGCACAGGTCAACTTTTAAAATGTAAAAGTAAAGATATAACATATCACTTTCTAAGACATGCCAGGAAACTACAAACGTCATATAATGACTATTAAAGAAGCTGTCAGGAGGCCTTCTTTCAAGAGCATGCAAGGCTTTATATGGGAAAGGAATGGAAATTATCGGTCGAGGATTTCTTGACGACGTCTCGGAGGTTTCACAGATAAAACTTTCGTCCTGATGAACTTGATCAAAAGCACGGCTTAGTTTAGCAAAGGTTTTAGTAGCGGTGGTACGAAATTAGGTCTCATAACGGCTAATGAACTTCATTAAGAGGACGGGGAATTCAGAGAGGAGAGGAGTAATGGTTAATCCCCTTAGCGTTAGACAGACACTTTACCTACCTACTTAGATCTCCCATATTATCTGATATAAATATTTATCTACGAGAAGGTTAAGCGAGCTGTCGAGAATACATCTTTGAGATATTTTCCAAAATATCATATGTCGACTTAAGTTAATGAGTTCCGAAATAATGTTTCACTTAATTATACGTTGGGATCGGTAGTTGTAAATAACTATAGGAGATATGTAAATAGTTACAATATATGCTCAGCTTATTCCCATAAATCACAGATATTAGAATATCATTTAACGTAATACTAAAGTTGTATTCATTATATGGGGCGTGGTGAAGTTATAGGTCGATTATAACTATTCCGCTTTAAGTTCAGCCAAGAATTTTGGTTTCATTTGCTTGTGTTTTCTTCCTAATACTTTCTGTATTTATGGTAAGGTTAACTAGGTGAACTGTTTCTTCTTTCAATGCGTACAGGGGAGCCATTTACCCTTTAAACTCAGCCAAGTATATCGATCCCAATTGATTGTTTTTTCTTCTTAATGATAACTATATCCATGGTAAGGTTAAACAAGCGGACTGACGCCTTCATCTTCGTTCAATGCGGATAGGGGATTCCATTTACCCACAATCATTTCAGGTATTAAATATTATTTATTTGGGGATAGTTCTTTCTTAGCTAAAGTTGTAAAAATATCTTTCTTAATAGCCACGATTTAAATTGAGTAATCAAAAGCATCGCCGAAAATAGCCGAACTTATTATTATAGATATTATATTATTATAGAACTAGGGTAAGTTGTACATGAATTCCACCTTCTTCTGGAAATAATTTAATACACGAAATTTCGAAAAAATCACATTCATACTTTTCCTTCACTCCCCTTTTACTTCAGCGTGAATGTCTGTAACTCAAAAAGTAGGTTTTCAAGTAGTACTAACACTATTCCCACTTGAACTCCACTAAGGCCTACGAACGCCTCACTCACGTTAATTACTTTTGTTTTGGGTTATTTCGGAATAATTACAATAATTAAATGTTACTTTTTATAATTACTTAAAGCCTTTAAATTAGAACATGATTTTCACAGTTTTTCTTATAATATTTCACCATTACGATCAACATTTGTTAACTCATTTCGAAAAGTACAATAATTTCATCTAATATGTTTGTGTTTTTTTTGTTTTTTGTTTAAAATACGCTTCACCTTCGCTTAGGAATTCAGTGGTGTGATTGTTAATTATTAATATAAAATGTCTATCATACAAGTAGGAATATTTTTGCATTTTGAAGTATTGATTTCAAATTTATTTTGCTTTGAAATATTTAATTTTCGAGAGATTGTTTCATCGTACAAACCAACAGGTACGAGGTTGGGGCTATATTGATGAAGTTTGTATGGATAGTAGGACATTCACTTTGGGAATTAGCTGTAGACAAGTACGAAAAGACTTTTTTCACTACCCAGTATTTTTTTTTTTTTAAGTCAATATCACTTCTTGGAAAATAATATAATAAAAATTTTAAAATTTAAAGAATTTTCTTCACTGATCTACTATCGCACTTGGGGATAACTATAACATTTCTGCTTAATAAATTAGTTTTCTTCGTACAAATTATAAGAATGGCTTGCCAAAAATTCTGTTACAAAGCTTACAGTGCATACAGCGAGGACAAATTCGAAGAAAAAAGTGCCCATATCTTTAAATATAATTTGTATAAAGTGTGTGATCTCATATATTATATAATAAAAAGTTTAGTGTTTGCTTTTTCTTCTGAACAATAGAGTAGGGAGTTAAAGAAAATTGAATTGGGGCGATTGCTTTACGTTTGTGTGGAGAAAGCGCAAATGGAATTTATGAGCTTCTCAAAAGACTTAATATTCCAAAAATGCTTGTTTACAGCACTTATGATCGTTCAGCCATAAAAAAAAAGAATTTCAGAAAAAATATTAAAAAACGGTTATAAACTTAAATTTATAAAGGTATATTCTAGTCTGGAAAGGAAATTGAGATCAACAATACTTCCACATGACCTTGATTGTTTCTGTCTAACGCTGCTTACGCTGGTGGGATCTTTAGAAATCCACAACATTATGACAAAACTGCAATTTCTATAATCTGTGGCATTACTTGGCATAGTTTTGTAAGAACACCCGTGTTTATTTTGACAGATAGTTGACAGTTCATTCCGAAAACTTAAAAGTTCACGCGAAATTTTAAATCTGTTATTTAACCTCAATTTCAACTATGGTTAACAGTTGGCTTATACCTAGATCGAGCAGACATGGATATGTTATTGAATCTCAAATTAAATTATAAGCAGGATTCCTATGATACTCGAACTCAAAATCATGTGTATACCCCGATAATCATCTTTGAAGTAATACTATTTTTTGCGGACAAGTTTTAATATAAACACTTTCTCTATGAGAATTCTCTCTCTCTCTCTCTCTCTCTGTGTTCCTTCAACTTTCCATATCACAATTTCTTTTGATATTGCAAATTGTTTGTAATATTATATGCTTTGATATTCATTCGTTTCTTTATCTTATATATAACTATGTATATGTACCTAAGTGCATTAGGGTAGCACTTCTTTAAGTTATAAACTTGCTTTTCTGTTTTTAATATTGCCAGTCATCATCGTTAGCAGAATAAATTATTTTATTTTGAAATTTCTTCAAAATACAGCACACCTAATGCATATTTTAAAAAAAGTACAGTGTTATCAACCACATGCTTTGCCTACTTGAATTTTGCTTACACGAATTATTAAAAAGTTATATAATATATATAAATATTTCTATATTTATATACATATATATCCTCATTAGGGCTACCCTCATTTATAACGTACTCAAAATTATGCGTATAAGCAGGCAAATTGCATCGAGCTTAATTAAAAACGAAACCTTTAATTATTTGGACCACCCTGTATACGCATAAATGTTTTAAAACTGATTTTCATTCGTTAAAAAGTTTTTTACAAGTTCTTTGTTTTTTCAGAGCATTTACGGACAGAATTTCAAAAATGGAAATTTTTTATGCTCAAATATGAAGCATACACGAATTAGGACACCCTTAATGTAAATATATCTTTATTTAGCCGCATTTATTTTGCTCAAATATGAAATTTTTACCAATAAGGACTCGCCTAAGGTACAAATTTCCACATTATTGCATTTTTTCTTAGAGCAATTAGTAGTAAACTTTTCGAAAATGTAATTTTTTATGCGAAAATATGAATTATATACGAATAAGGACACACTTAATGTACGTGTATTCTTCTTGTGGAATCTTATAGTAATTAGTAGTAAACTTTTCGAAAATGTAATTTTTTATGCTCTAGTATGAAATTTTTAGAAATAAGGACCGCCCTAATGCACATATTTCCATATTATTGAATTTTTTCTTAGAGCATTAAGTGATAAAATTTTCGAAAATGTAATTTTTTATGCTGAAGTACGAAACTTTTATTAATAAGGACCGCCCTAATGTAGATATTTCCTTATTATTGCATTTCCTTAGAGCAATTAGTAGTAAAATTTTCGAAAATGCAATTTTTATGCGAAAACATGAATTATATACAAATAAGGACACCCCTAATGCGGATATATAATTATATTTTATGTTAACAGTATATATTAATTTTAACGTTTTCTTTTACTAATATTTCCGTTATAAATATTAATATTAATTTTAATAGAATTTAACTAACTACTGGAAAGTTGGAGTTAATATACTTTGGTTAGCGGTAAAAACAACTCAGGACACTTTCGCGCCCCATGAATCGGTTTCATGGTACATGCGCAATATGTTATCCTTGATGAGTTTGGTTTTCTCTGCAAAGATTGGTTAGTGTAGTGATGGATTTTTTCACAACAAATTTCAGGTACTCACCCTTTGATAAAGTATGGCTTGCCGTTGCCGATTGTTTCTTCAAAAATTCTAGGCACATATCTTGAGGTAGGCCCAATGAGTGCATATTACAAGTGAAGGCCCTGGAAGCATACACAATTATGTAATAAATATGACCTGGTTTTTAGATACTCAAACATTTCGGCTCACCCCAGTTGTCGAAACACAATATTCTCGAGGGAGTGCGGATCGAGATGTGCATGCTGCTTATCAGCAGCTGCTCCAGCGCTCGACGCACCCATCAAAGCTGTCGACTCGGCCGAAGCACCACCAGCGCCACCAACTGCGGACGTATCTTCGGCACTGGTCTGTGAAGCGGATTTCTTCGTCGACTGCACCTTTAAGGCCACAATATTACCATGATGTGAGGAACTGGACGTGGAAGCGATTTCCCCATCAATCGGTGCATCCGTTAACAACGCGTTCTCATTCGTTGCCTCAGCTGGCGAATTCTCCTGCACATTCGACTCAACCGCTATCTTTGTTGTGAACTGAGCTTTGTTGCGCTGCTTCCTTTCAGCGCGCCGCTTACGCATGGCCAAACGATGGTCACGTTCACCTTGCACAGCCTCGAAGAATGCGGCGCCCCAAAAACGTTGACTATACCAGATCGGTTGCTGACGCATGAAAATATAGAGATACTGGCGATACGGTTCACAGCCAGGAACTTCAACTGTAAAAATCAAAATAAATGTTAATTCCTTAGAATCACGTTAAAAAAGTACAAACGCATACTCACTTTCATTGTAGAACATAAAGCAAGTATTCATGATTAACGCTGCCGGCGCATAGTCTTCACTCTCACCGCACTCAAATAAGACGATGGCGAAATACTGTACCAGCGAATGGAAGGTGACCTCATCTACACGCTTTGATTTGGCTTTCTGCTCGAGCAAGAAACGTGTAAACCACTGACGTCCCGCATCGATTCGCGCCAATGCGCCAAACTCCGCCTTCAATTCCAGTCCAATCGCCGAGGCGTTCGTGAAAAGCACTTCTATGAAACGTTTCATAAACTCTTTGATCGGTTCCTCGCCAGCGCGGCAATCCAAACTGATGGATGATGCCCATGACGGTACTGAATTTTGTGACTCCGAACGTATAAAATTACGCCAATCGGTAGATTCAATGCTGGGACTCGCTTGTACATCGGGATCGTCACGCAAACTGGTTACAGTGCTGCTATTCGAGTTGCGACTGCGTGGCGGCACCGCCATACTAGTGCCCGATTGTGTCATAGCTGGTATATCCATATGCAGGTGCGTGGGATGGTTGCGCTGTTCAGTGGAATTGCCGCATTCACGATCCGAGGGCGGTTGCACATCGATTTGCGGTGCGCTGGCGTTTACGCTCAACAAATCGGTAATGCGTGATAAATCTCTTTGTATGTCGAGTTCACTGCGTCTTGCGCCGGGTATGGCGCGTCCGGGTCGCCCATAACCACCCGAATGACGTGATTCGATGGAATTGGAGCGGGTAGTGCTACTAACATGCGAACGATTGATAGGCGGTGAGTATGAAGACGATGTGGAGCTGGAAGTTGAGGAACTCGAATCGGAACGCTTGTTTTTGTCACGTGCACTGGCGCGGGAAGCCTCCAAGCGAGGTCCTATAAGATTTGATTTCAATACATGTTGCGAATTTAACGAAATTAACTGTTATACTCACTAGGTGCCAAGTTTGGATACCGAAACCGTCCTGATATGATCTCTTCATGCGCCCGTCGCGCCTTAATGCGTCGAAACTCATAATCTATTTTCGTATAGTCAATGGTCTCGTCAACTGTGGTAAAAACAAATGCAACTTAATCTGAAAGCAGTAGGTAAATATTATAGCTTCCATGCTTACATGTAGGAACCTCCTCGTCATCATCGCAATACTCCGATTCGCTGGAGCTAATGCTAAGCGTAAGCTAAAAAGAATAAATTAAACAGTTTTAAGTTTGTAAAATGAACTCCAATAAAAAATCTTAAATGGATGAAGCTCATAAGAAGAATCCAACAAATATCCGAGTTCTTAGTTCTAGTAAAACTTTCCTATTTGGAATCAGTTCTCAACACCACTCTCTCCACTCCAGGAAAACCTACAGAGCAAACCCTTTTTTAACTGTTGTATTTGAAGTACAATAAGTTAATTTGGAAAGAATGGGCGATCTGTCTCCGAATCGTAAACCGTATGGTACGGAATAAAATACTCTAAAAAAAAGTTACAGTGCCTAAAAATTCGTTGTGTAAACCGACTGAAGACAGTATACTTATTTATTTCCATCTGCATTAATTCCAAAGACGTATTGGTAAAAGGAAACAAAGGTATGTTAGCAACGCGCAACACTCTAAATATCTACACAGATGACTCAAAACGACGACTGTGCAGAGTTAGACATAAGGCAACCTTCTAAGTTGCCGAAACGCTGCAGTATATTTCAAGCTGAGGTCTTTGCTTTTGCGAATGCCGCGGAGCTTGCCTCTAATGCACTTGCAGCCAATTCCAGAGTCAACATCTCATAAGACAGCCAAGCAGCAAATAAGGCAGCAACCTCGTATCGCATATCGGCCAGAAGAGTTTGGGAAAAAGGGCGGAAAGTGTTGCCAGAATGTTGTACGTCTACAACGCATTGTCTATACAATGATCTCGACAGAAACGTGATAAAGTAAATCGAAACTTGATGGAAGGAGCTACCTGGGTTCAAAACTGTAAAAGTCATATGCAAAACGGTGGTACGGAAGTACACAAAATTCATATTGGCACTCGATAGAAGAGACTTTAGGAACATGATGGAAAAACTAACTGGTCGCTGTCTGATGGCGCCACACGCCCGCATAATGGGGCTGACAGATCGATAGTGAGGACACAGAATCTGTTTAAGTTCGCTTCAAGCGCAGGCATCCTAAAGGACGACTCCGCTTTGACTCGCCCGCAGTATGATACCCTGAAGGAGGTATCGATAGTGAGGACACAGAATCTGTTAAATTTCGCGTCAAGCGCAGGCATCCTAAAGGACGACTCCCCTTTGACTCGCCCGCAGTATGATACCCTGAAGGAGGTATCGATAGTGAGAACACAGAATCTGTTAAAGTTCGCGTCAAGCGCAGGCATCTTAAAGGACGACTCCCCTTTGATACGACCGCGGTACGATACCCTGGAGGAGGTATCGATAGTAAGGACACAGAATCTGTTAAAGTTCGCGTCAAGCGCAGACATCCTAAAGAGCGACTTTCCTTTGACCTATCAGCTGAACTCCATCAGCTATCGCAAAGGAACAAAACTGGTCTATTCGTGCCTTATTGGTCTACCAAATTAACCTAACCTAACCTAAGGGAAACATTGGAGACCTTGTAAACTGTAGACCAGAAATTATCAGTGGGACTTAGTGGGTCTTTTGTGAGTGATCATCCTTTTAAATTTCTCTAACGGCTTTCCTTCTGAATAAACTACTCATTTTTCGAAATCGGCGATATTGAATCACTAAGGTAGATATCCCCACAAATTGACCAATCAATTTCAAGTCTTTGTATATTCGGCACAGGTTAGTGGCCAAGTCATATCGAATATTTTTTTTCTGATCGGACGACTAACCTTGTATATAAAACTTATGACCAAATCCTATAACGAAATTTGACATAGACGATAGTGTTCAATTCGGGCTACTACTTCATGTGACTGTCGTACGAACTTACTTATCATAATTAAGTTTTTAGTCAGAAATATAGATAGATATATAGTAAATAATTGTCCAAGGAAGCCAACAATTTTGGAATATGTGTATTGTCCAATCTGTCCGTTTAATAATAAGTTGCCAAAGATCGGATCACCTTAACACCTTAAAAAATATTGATTTTGATGTAGATTTGGTAGTTAAAATGATCGACTTAGCTTGTCACAAAAACTTATCGAAAGCCTAGTTTTCGTGAATGGTGCAGTTCCAATGGGTTAAAACGCCAATATATTTTCGAAATATTAATACTACTTTCGACCAAACTAGAGAGGGATCAAGACCAAACTAGAGAGCGATCATAACAGATAGCGGTCACGTCAGGAGTAGCACAAGAATCCATTCCAGACCCAGACTTGTGGAACATCAGCTACGACGCTATACTTAAACTTGAAATGCCTTTCGAATCGCACTTATTTGGCTACGCGGACGACACAAAAATCAACAAACTGTCAAGGCGTAAGACTGGAACACAGACTAGCCTTCTGCGTACAAATCCAGCACGCCGCAAGAAAGGCAGCGAAAATCGCCTCTCAGCTGAGCCGATTAATAGCCGACATAGGAGGACCCAACCAAGAAAAAGAAAGCTCCTAATGTCGATGACAATCAGCGTCCTATTATAGGAAGGAATTGCTATAATTAAAGGAAACCTGTCGTAAAGTACTGGCCAGAGTGCACCACACCTCAGCCCTCAATGTTGCATCAGTCTACCAAACAGTGTCAGGCGAAGCAATATTATAGAAGCAGTAATGCCCCTATTGACCTTATAGCATACAAAGGGATAAAGCTATGGAAGCTATAGAAAATATCTGCTAATAACAAGAGCGCGTTAAAACAAATAAAGAAAGATAGATACTTATGGACAAGCCATAAATTCGGAGAAGTCAATTTTTACCCAGCTATTATTCGGTCGCGGATATTCAAAAACTACCACCACAAAATGGGAACATTGTAACCAGAAATTTTTGTCGTAATTTCTAAAGAATTTAAGATCTTATTCTCCGATAAGAGTACTTGTAATTTCAAAGATTATCAGACAAGTTAAGTTGACGTCTTCTTACGCATTAGATAAAGAAGATTGCATTGAGCTAAACAGCATCCTTTCTAACACAATATTGCTAACACACTCATAAAATAGTGAATCAATAACCATTACATTATTTGCCTCCTTTGATTAAATATTTAACTAATCGCTTACCGACCTAACCACACAACTGCAAGCATATGACTCTAGGCAAACAAGTTTCAATGCACACCCACTTTCTGCCTCCTTCTGCCTCACCTTCACTTCGCTGACGCAGCCAAACATACATACATAATTCTTTAACATGAACTTAACCCAGATGTGCCAATGCACAATGGCCTCGACAATGGCACAATCGAATTGTGTGGCAACAGCAAATGCCAACAAACATAGCTGAATGTCCTAAAAAAAAACAGCATAAAAACAACAAAAATCAAAGAGCGACAGAACATATTAAACAAAAAAGCAAAAGTAATATTCTACATTCCGGTCTGTCGGTTGGACCTGTTTGGCGCCCCTGAACTTAACCATGATGCAGGCCACACACACATACACACATACAGAGTAGTGACACTGGCGCTGGTGAGCTTTGGCTGTGTGGTGCAGTGGTGGGTAGGCTGCTTGAATTGCCGCAATCGGTCGATGTCACAGCGGGTGACAATCGAGGTAAATGTTAAGCGTTATTGAATGATGTCAAGCATATTTTATGCAACTGTGTGGGTGTATTGGTCACACCACCGCAAGTTATTAAAGAGAAAATAGTATCAAACGAAACTAAAATAATCCATAAAGCCAGTGGTTTACGCAAACATATTTAGCGATTCAAGTACAGTAGTGTGAGAAAAAAAGCACTTGGTAAAAAAAATTCGTGCATCATTTAAATTCAAAAATATTTGAAAATTATTATTCCTTGACTAAAATTTTGAAATTTCTGAATAATTGTACAGCAGTGTGTGAAAAAATGTACTTTGTACAAAATTTTTCGTGTATTTATTATTTAAATGCGAAAATATTTGAAAAATAGTATGCCTTCACAAAATTTTTAAAATTCCCGAACAATGGACCTCACAAGGAGGTTAAACTTAAGATGAGGCTAATGAATGGTGGTGTCTGTAAAAAAGAGGGACGAAAGCCAGCAAACTATACAAGTGAAAAAAATATTTGTAAAGTTATGATGCTACCTTTAGCTACAAATGTCTACCAAATTCACAGTTCCAAGGTTCAGCCAGAGAAAATTATATTCATTTAGACCGACTTTCTGCATAATAGACACCTAGAAACTATCAGTGGCATGTTGGATGACAGCTGTCAAATCTCCTTATTGTATAACCTCTCGGTTTCATATTGGTTATGGAAAATCATTCAAGCTGAAGCTGTGGATCTCTATTACTTCGGCGAGGCTTTCAGAACGACAGTACTTACAAAGTTCTCAGTGTTAGAGGCTTAGCCGACCTTTTAATTTCAAAGCAGTACCCTGTACATAAGAATTTCCTGGGTACCCATTAAATACGATCTGCTATAGAAACCATTGATGGGCACTGATACTGAAAATATACCGAGTCCATCATGACAACGCTTGGACTCATCTTGCAATACCAATTAAAAAGTAATTGAAAAGAAGCAAGGAAGGTATGGCTGGAAAGATTTGCCACGCCCATCTTAGCTCTGATTTTGCCCCTTCTATGTACTACCAAATAAATATGTTCCGAGGAAAGTCTTCAATGGAATAAGGCTTACATCAGAACTGGGTACCAAGAACTGTCATGATTCATGTTTGGCAGCCAATCTGGTACAGTTCTTTTGGTATGGGATCCTCAAGTTGGCAGAAAGATGGAAAAAGGTTATAGCTTCAGATGAGTAATTTTTTGAATGATAAATACTTTGAGCATGAGCCTCTTAAATATGTGATCAAATTGTGAGAAAAATTCACCAACATAGTTATGAACCCAAAGAAAATACCCCGAAACAAATATCCATAGCCTTGCTAACGAAATCGTGTAAGGTGCCTAATTAAATTGGTAACAATCTTCGCTATTTAGCTGAACTGAGCAAGCTAAGCATCCTGCCTGCTTTCATCGTTATCATGAAAGCTCCTAACAGTTCTGACACCAACTCAACTCATCTCGAGAATGGAACTTCAATCATGCAAGACCATGAGGTTGGGGAAAAATAATGTTTATTGAACGAATAAAGTCTTTCTTGACATCATTTCTGGGAACTTCTGGGACACATTCCGCAGCTATCAACACTATATGAACTCAATTTCGTTTTGTCTTCAGCTACAACGGAATTTATTGTTAGATAAAGAATAACTTGTCAACTTACGGGACACAGAAACATTTCGCAGCTGCAGAAGCTATACGAAGCCAATTTCATGTTGGTCTTAAGCTGCAGCGGATTTTATTTTTGGATTAAGTTACCATATAGTAATTTTACTGTCGCCTATAAAGCTTTAACTTAGAGCTCCATACTCCTTTTAGGATCGAAATTCATGTAAAAGCAGAGGAAAGGATATTGGTAGCTATAAAATCTACGAAATGTTCGGACAAGGCCAGGGGCGGATCTTGAGTAGAGCTATAGGGGGGTTTGGATAACTTTATCATTTTCTACTTGCAACTCAAATTCCCTTTCTTCGCGGAGTGTCACTTATGATGAAAATAACGTACAAATTTTAACTTTTAGGAAGAAGGGGGAAAACTCTCCGCAGATCCGCCCCGTGGCTAGGCAGGTGCTATTCACAACTAGTTTCAGTGCGACAGCGAGATCCTTCCTGCATAGTGCAGAGTACAGGTGATCCACTCAACTATTTGCTCTCAGTGCAGTTCTTCTTACCGCATTCGTAAGAGGTTTTACTGGTCATTGTCCAAAGACGAGTGTGAGGTAAGGCAGACAATTTTGCCGGACGCTTACAGTCAAAATTGTATGGCGGAAGGTGATGTAGGAACTTCCAAGCCCTTTCTTCTCCATTGTTCAGCTTTTACGAGGCAGAGCTTGAAATATTTCGACAATCAAATATTCGGCGAACCTGGCGAAGGAGCCGATATTGATATCAGCCGACTTAACAAATTTGTGACAGAAACTTGTCAGTCAATATTTGGGACTACTTAGGGATCACAGTGAACCGGCGTTTTTAGCAGACCAAGTGGGACCGTGGGATCCGTTTTTGGATCCGATCTGGGACCACTCTGGATCTGGGATCCATTTTGGAATCGAATTTTTAACTTAGGAAGTCTATCTAACTTGAGTGATGACTCATATAGATCTTTTGAAGGCGCAATGTGAAACCACTGGTTCTAAAATCCCCTCTCAACCTAACCTAACACACTTAGTCACTAAAAAATAAAATGGAGTAATATACTTTACAAAAAATTGTTGATAAGGATGACGGCAAAGCAATATAAGTCGAATATGTCCAAACTGAATAAGCGTTTCAAGAAGCACTAGTTCTTTATGTAACATATAGCTCTCACTCACCTTATTCGAAATACCGTTAAGTAGCTCATTGCTATTCCCCAGCACCGTTAGAAATTTCGACTTCAATATACCAATGCCGGGAGTACGACCCATAAAACTTTTGATCTTCGAGCGTTCGCCACCCGGCGGCGTAGGTGGACAGGTATTCAAGTCCACCATCTTTTTGCTGCTGCTATTGTTGTTGTTATGCTTGTTGTTCAGCATTCACTCCAGGCGCTGCACTTAATTAATTGCTCATACGCCGTGTAGGCGCGCGGTTGTAAGCTGGTGTGCGACCTTGTGCTGCATAAATGCATGCGTTTTTTTGTTGTTTTTTTTTTGTTATTAATTTTTTTTTTTGCTACAATTATGCGTTGAGCAGTTAAAATGGACAATATTTTTATTTATTTTTTTTTCTTTGTTGTAAATACGCGCACGTGTTTTTATATTTTTCTACTTTGTATTACTTATTTACTTAGTAATTTTAATTAAATATTTAAAACGTTAGCACAAATTGCACAACATTTTTGGTCAGCTGCACATATCCATATGGTAAACGCTCGTCGACCAACTGCTGTGAGTGTCGTGTGTATTACGTTATCGGCATAAAATTGCGGCGTCGACTGGCTGGTGGCGTGGCAAGAGTTGGTGGCGGAATGCGATAGCAAACGCGTATATGCAAATATGCGACTGCAGAGGCATGCCACACAGCGCACACTAACGCACTATTGTTTAGCGTGCATGTGTGTGTGTGTGTGAGTGTGCGTTCGCCTTTGTGTTACTTAGGTATGTTTATGGGCCAGCAGCAGCATTACCGTTGTTTATTGTTGATGTTATATCGATTTTTTCCGCTGCAACTACACATACACACGCATACATATAGCGAACTTCATATGCTGTCTTCAACGTTATGACTGCCTACGCGTTTGTATGTGTGCTTTTTTATATTTGCAGGCCTCCACCGCGGTACATGGCCAGATATTTCGTCAAAAGTGCTGCTGAATTGAAAAATTTTTTTGCTGCTTTGGGCAATTCTTTGAAGGTTATAATTTGGCAAGCAACGGACACGCCTACCAAGGTTGTACGACTGCTGCGTGGAGTGCAATAAAAAGTTCGCTGGAAATTTAACGGTTAGCGGGGTGAAGTGTCAGCAGCTTAATTAACACATGACACAGCGGGGCGTATTAGCGCAATGGTTTTTGGAATATATTTATTTTTTTGCTGAGAACTCAACCAAATTGGTTAGCAGGTTTTGGTGCTTAATTGTGTGCGTTAATTTTATATTTTTTTTTTAATATTGGCGTTTTTAAAAGTTTTTTTTTAACTTTTTTTATTTTTGCTTAAAATAATTTTGAGATTGATTTTTTCTTATATATATATTTTTCTTTTTATTGAAATTTTTACTTGATTTTTTTTATTTCTTTTATTTTTATTATTTTTTTATCTATTTATTTTTTATACGTTTCCATAAAATTGAATTATTTGTTTTAATTACATTTTTTAATTATTTTATAAAATTTTTTTTATTGTTTTATTTAATTTTTTTTAAATTATTTATTTTTTTTATTTAGTTTTTTACATATATTAAAATATTTGTTTATATTAATTAATTTTTTTAATTATTATATTTAATTATTTTATTTAATTTTTTTAATTATTTTGTTTAATTTTTTTAAGTATTATATTCAATTTTTTTAATTATTTAATTTATTTATTTATTTTGTTTTTTTTTTTGTATTTGTATATTAAAATAATTTTTTGTTATAATTAATTATTTTAATTTAGTTTTTTTTTGTTCTTTGATTTAATTAAAATTCATTTATTTTTTTATAATTTTTGTTTAATTTTATAATTTTTTTAAATTTGATTTAATATTTTTTTTTAATTCTTTTTTATTTTCAATATTTTTCTCCACTCCGCTGCCTAACTGCACTTACACACTTTTATTCCTAATAGCCAAGGCACTTTTTAGACGCACGCTTTTACTTCAAATAAGCAAAAAATATCAATAAACCACAGGAAAATATTTTTCTCTTACTTTCCCTCACCAAAAAATATTAAATTAATTTCCACTCCAAACTTAACACCACTTCACTGCGGATTTCCAATTTGACTGCAGCTTTTGCACAACTCGCTGTTGCAGCAGCACTGACTGGCATTCGCCGCGCACGACAAGGCTAAGCTGACTACCAGCGCTACAATTGTACTCACAGCAATGTCCTTCGGTGCTGTACGCGCCTCCAGCACAGCGTATAGCAACAAAAGTCGCGCCTTTCACGCTGCTGCCGAAAAATCATGCGGTCAGCGAGTATGTGCAGCGTGTGAAATCAATGCCAACTTTTAGGCGCGTTAAATGCGCTCGCCGCGCAATGCCCGAAGACAGCCTGACAAACGAGTGAAGTTACGAGCACGTGGTGTAAATAAGTAATACCGGAGAGCAAATGAACGAATGAGCGTCGTAACCAACAGAGAGTGAGTAAACGCCAGCGAAAGCGCTTGAAAAGCACAGCACACGAGAGAGTATCAGCGTGCGTTAGTCAGAGCGCGCACTTCCAACACTAAAACACTCTCCTAAACAAACATAATTTCTTAATTTCCACACACTTTTCCTTCAAACACACATACAAATGCATGAGCCACGAGCATTTCATAGTGTAGGCGCGTCTACACGGCGTATGTGCAACTTTTTGTTTGTTTACAGCGCACCATCAGCTGTTTGAAAACTTTTGACTCACACCGGCTAGCATTTTTCGCAGCTTTCCTTTATTTACAACGCTCACTTGCGTGCTTATGCTCACTTGTCGTTCGCTCATTTTGGCATCGCTCTTGCTTTGCTGTGTTTTGACGGCGAAAACTGCATTTTTTTCCTTTGCCACAAATTTCTTTTACTTAGCTTCATGCTTACGGCGTGTTAGCGCTCTTTTCTAAAATTTTTATTATCTGGTCTTTCGTTCCGCTAGTTGACATCGGCATGTTCTTCGTTTTGTTTACATTTGCGATTTCGAAAGCCGGAAGCAACAAATGCGCATGTGTTTTGTTTGTAACTTTGTACATTTGTTGCTGTTAATTTGGTTAATTGCGGCAAATTCGGCTTAATTCGCTGCAATGAATATGAAATTTCCGTTGCACATGCATAGAAAGCAAGAGTATATAGTGCAGTTGTAAAGGTATGCATGCGTGTGTTGATATAAATATCAAATGAAACTGGAAAAACTCTACCATATTATTATTATTGTATTTTCTAAAATTGATTTTCTTGAATAATAGACTACCGCAGAAGCCTTTAAAATTGATAAAAAAAAAAATAGAAGGTGGAAACTCTTCGGAAACGAAATGTAAAATGACAAACATCTGAGGTCGGGAAAGTTAAGGAAAACGGTTTATCACGATTTGCGGAAAACTACGAGTCATAAAGGAAAAAGTCATATAGCAATGTTCTTGGTTTTTTATTCTTGCACAAATAAAACATTTCTTTGACGAAATTCGGTAAAAACTGACTTATGTCCCAAACACACTATATCACAAGTCAAAATTTCAGATTTTTTTTTAAAGGATAAGTGGGTTGCAAATTTCAATAAATCGATTTTTATTTTTTTTTTTTTCGTTTAAATAAATAGTACATTGTGAACACATCTTTAAAATAAAATTATATCATTATTCAATGAAGATTTTTTTTTTTATTTTCATTACAACTTATTTTTTTAAATAATAAATGGCGAAAAATTTTCCAAAAAATTACATTTTTTGTTCAAAATCTGAGAAAAAATTAATTTTTTTTTATCGTTCAAAAACAAGACTTATATAAGTACTAACGGAATAGTTTTGTTTTGTTTTATTCAAAGGACGGTACTTTATGGTGATGCAAAAATCAAGAGTTATCGGCTTTGCGCAAACGAAGGAAGAAACTTGTGCACACAGCTCCATAATCGAATAAATTGATTTTTGACCTACTTTGATGTGGGTTGTTCGGCTTCGTCTCACTTTTGAGACGGTATTTGGCAGATTGATTTCCGTGTCGTAAGCTTAGTTGCAAGAATCATCGCCAGTTCACCATTTACTTTATTTTATTGACGTCAGTAGATGTCGATGGCCCTCCTGGATGTGGTTCGTCGACAGCGAGTTCTCGATCCTCTTTGAATAATTTATGCCGTATTTTTATATGTCATTTGCCGAAGATGTCTATGACGGTCATACAAAACGAGAAAAAAATACTTTGACTGATGGATTTTCGCGCGAAATTGAAATTAAGAAATCTTACTATTAAAACTACTATTAAACTAGAAGGTTAATGGACTCGTTAGTTAAAGCAGAACCTCACTGGGCATCTTCAGATAGACAGCAATTTCGACCGGACAGACTGCAGTATGAGTTATTCATATATTTTGAAGCCAGCTTCGGTATATGGATTACTATTAACTCCCAAATACACAAGAGTTCAGAGCCTAACAAGTTTTATTTCAAGTACAAACAGAATGACGCAAAAATTAAATCTCATTTGAGGGTCATTGAAGACCAAACGATCTCGCGTAAGCTAATTGTCCCACACGTCTAAGTTCAGTCAACAGTTGACACCAGTTTCAGCCAACTCAAGCACTTTCAGAACCCGTTGTACAACAAAAAAGTTGTTCAGAAAACGTTATGTAGATCTTAATTTACCATTTTGAGGCAACGAAATTGACTTTCTTGATTTTTTACATAACAATAAAAATGAAATGATGAATTTGAGAGAACCACGTCTGGAACTCACACATTTACAAATTTACCAAAGAACAATATATGTTTATGCATTTCAAATTCCTGAAATTATATTGATTACTTGCTTCAATTTTTGTCTGCATTTTGTATAGCTGCCAAATTACATACTGAAAAATAGGCGCCGAAAATTCTAGCCAAAAGAAAGTCAACAATAACAACCCATCTAAACAACTTTTGTGTGAAATGCAGCCAGCGGGATTCCATTAGACTCACGGTTTGTTTTTGTTTATGTACAAAGGCTTCACTGGTAAATCAATGTGCATAAAAATAATACAACAAAATTAATAAACACAATGCATATGCATTCATTGATTAATTAACTTATGGAAATAACATATAGAATAATAAATCTTTATCGGAGCATATTCAAAAACAATATAGAAAATGAAAATCTACAAAACAACCAAGCCGATAATAGAACAATTTATCAAGCTTTCAGGTAACGGTGTCAGGGTTCTCACATTCAAACACTGAAACGGAAACGCTGATAGATAGAAATAAACAATAAATTAATGCAATAGACAAGATTTGTTTATATGTATGTATGAATACAATAAAAATTAGTAATCCCATCTAAGTAATTTTTTTCTACTTAAATTTTTTACAAGCACCAATCTAAATAGCCAAAATCATTAATAAAAGTAAATAAACGCAATTCAAAAAGCTATAATATACATAAGTATATTTGTTTTGAAAAACATTTATGGAAACAACTGCAGAAGCAGTAAGGTCACCTCGATACTTTGTACTTACAATTTCTGTCACAGTAAATCGATCAAGTATTTCACGTCATCTCTGAACATAGAGTAGTTCCGTTCCATCAGCTTTTCGAAATCGACTTAACGCTAACATATACATATAATATATATACTACTGTGATCAAATTGAAAGTTGAATTTTGTCCATTTTTCTTCGTCATCCCCTCCCGCTGCAATACACTTATGCCAACGAGTTTTCCAGTCATCATAGCACTTTGAAAAATCCTCCGTCGTGATGGACATCAGAGCCTTCTTCGATTCAGCTTTTATATGCTCAATTGAGTCGAAACGGTGTCCTCGGAATGATCATGTGAATTTACTGAATAGCCAGAAGTTACACGAAGGTAAATCAGGTGAATGCGGTGATTGCGGTAAGATACTGGTTGAAAATGTGGCGAAGTCATCACAAATAGAATAACGGTGCATTATCGCACTTCTTGGTTCAATAAATTCAGATATGGTAAAAATCGAAGAATTCACATTTAGAGCATCACAAAACGACGAGTATCTCAAATACTAATGAAATTTAGCATAGATGTCACTAACAGTACTACCAACTTACAGAAAAAAAATTTATTGATTCAAAAAACACGCGAAGTATAAATTAAAAGTTCACCTTTTGATCACAGTAGTATATGTTTGTATTAAAAAGGATTTATTTCGAGATTCTCTACTTAAAAAAACACAAACACTTCAGATTTAATGGCGAATGTTTATTGTCATTCGAAAGAACATTTTTTGACATTTATTTTTTGATGATCTTTTTCAAATGTTGGCCGCGGCACCGTCTCAGAAGCTCATCTCTTGAGTCTTGAGTTTGATTTTTGATCACTCGTTCGCGCATTTCGACTGGTAACTTGCAAATGACACGTAGGATGTTTTACTCCAAGGCCTGAATCGCAGGATTGTCCGCATAGGCTTTGGACTTTACATATCCCCACAGAAAAAGTCTAACGGTGTGATAACACACGATCGTGGTGGCCAAATGTCACCAAGATAACGAGCCTCAATTTCAGACGGTAATCATGACGACCATTACCATTGACGGTTACGTTCTCACCAGTATCATTCCATCAAGTCATAACATACGTCAGTCCAATTTGCTGCGAACGACGCCGAATCAACTCTCCAGGATCTTCGTGTACAATCTGAGCTCTTTTGGATCACCTGTTATATGGGGGAGCAAATACTGGAAAAATATATATATAGAAGAATATAGAAAGCAGTAAGGGAAGTATACCTTTTGTATACTTTTAGAATCTCTTGTGGACCTGTATCAACGCATTATTGTAGAACTAACTCACTCAAATTTTAAATGGACTGAAAAAACTACATTTTCATCAAATATCGCGCTAAATCTCAGAGAAGCTGGGTATATGAAGAAGTTCAGAGAAGGAAACGCTGAAACTCTCTCCTACTCCAACTGGATTCATGGATCTTATCATGCTACTTGTGATGCCTTTTTTTTCTGTTCACATACCGGTGAGAGATAAGTGTGTGGACGGCGAGAAGCGCTGGAGAAGAAACGCTTACAACTGCAAAGCCGAAAGGCTAAGAAGAGAAGAGCTTTCTCCATTCGTAACGGAGTGGGACGGAGTTGAATCTCCGGTTGTCATCTTTCGTTCTATCACTGGATCTATGGACTTCGTGTACCCTTAAAAGGTGTTGGTCGATGACTAATTTTGGTGCGATTGCGAGATTATTTGGTATAGATTATAACGCAAGAGATCTCTTCAACTACTTGTAATCGTAATCGGAAGGGCTCTTACTGGACATTGTCAATACACGCGATAAGGCTAAGAATTTTGTCGGATACAAGTTGTCTAAATTGTAAAAATGAATATGAAGTGGAAACACTCAGACACCTTCTCCCCCATTAATCAGTCTCTTCAGTACTGAGGTTGAAACATCTCTCTCGGCGAACCAGGAGACACAGCCGAATCTGCCTTTAATTGACCTTTAAAAATTTAAGGTTCAAACCGAATTCAAATTGACGATATGAGGGATAAATTCATGAAACTGGTATCATCGGAGTTCAATCCGATCAATTATATCGGAGTTTTAAGTATCACAACTTCCAAACTATTCAACTGAGATACCTGATAGCATCGACTTCTTAACCTAACCTAACTTAACCAACTAACATTATTGTAATGATCGAAAACCATACAAAAATTTACTCGATTTTCTGTTGGAAGAAAAGTTATCAACAAATCCACATTAGATTGCAAAATAAGTGCTAGTAGTAGCTCTATAACGACAGACGGATTAATGTAGACACTACACATTTTCCGATGTGACACAAGGTAGTTGTGGAGCTGCTCAATGAAACCATATTATTTCTATCAATAAGAAACGGGTTGTTCTATGAGCAGAGTACCAGTTTCATGAACTTAAATGAGTATTTTGTAATATCATTTTAGTTCTCCTACCATACAACACAAAAATTTAGACTGAAAGAGCAGCCAAACCACGACAGAGTCCAAATTCCGCTCGCATCTCAAGCATTAGTAACAACAAATACAAAAGTGCCGACAACGCCAACTAGAACGGATATAACATACAGACCGGCTGCTGTGGCTGTTGGCCAATGGACCAGCCACGGTCGTTCAGTTGACAAACACAACGTGAGCGAATTTTCAATTTTCCGGCTACGCTGCGGTATTGCTCATCCTGCTCACTGACACCCAAACAACAACGACAACCATTTGAAAGACAATAAAATGAAAATAAAGAAATTGTGAGCATTAAAATTTTTGGGGGAAACATCGCATGCGAAAACCGACAATACATTCAGTTTGTGAGTGGAAGAACGACGATCGAGACGACGATCAACGAGATCAAGTGAAAAACCAGAAATCGAACAGCCGCCGAGCAAACGGAAGCAGACGACAAACGCGCCGCAGTGCCTTGCTTGCTTGCTAGAAACGCGCGTTATGTAAGCGTTTGACATTGTTTCGCCACTTTGGCTGCCAAATAATTGCAGTTGTGCCGATTAAGATTGCCTAAAATATCTTTAGTTTAATAAAAATTTTCGCCAGTGAAAAAGTGCTGTAATTAAAAGTTAACGAAACGCGTGCGTGTAACGGTAATAAAAGTTGTAGAAAATCGTGACAAAACTAACGGAAAAAAGTTGGTGGAAAAATTTATTTTTGGAAAGTGTTGACACACGCACCACAGCGCCGCCTTATATATATACATATATGTATATGTATAAATAGCTACGGAATATATATATTGAATATATAAATATATATACATATATAGCAACTTAAATAAAGTATTGTGTCTGTGCATTCGCTTGTCAATCAGCCTTGCAGCACGTTTTGGAACACTCCATACACACATACACACACGAGGCATATATAGGCAATCACACACGCGTATGTGTGTGCGTGTAAGTGCAGTGCAGTGCAAGACTTGCAAGTGAACTTAATAAATTCTGCATTTTATGTGCAATTGTTGGTATTGGAAAAGCGAAAACTTCATGCAACGCATTTGAAATCGTGAAATTTTTTTTTAAAAATAGCACAGAAAATTTTCAAAAATAACACAGAGCAGCACCTCCCTGGGCTGGCTGTTTGGCTGCTTGGCTATCTGGCTGGCTCGCTGGCTGACTAACTTAACTTGCACATCTTGTTCATATTTTGGGAATTAGTGTGGCAAATAAACACACAGACACACACACACGCGTATAAGCAAAGCTAAACTACACAATTACACACAAGCAAAGAGATACTGGCTACTCTATACATGCATTGCCTGTCAACGAATTTGTGTGTATTTTGATTAATTAGTGTATGTGTGTATACTGGTGCGCGCTGCTTGATTAAAACACGACAACAACAAGCATAAGTTGCATTTTGGCGAGGAAGCAAACAAAAATTTGTTAAGACCACTAAGGAAGTAGCGGCACAAATAGCGGGTAAGTGGTTGCCGGGTGTAAAGGTTTATACAAATTGCTTTAGCTAGGCGCCTAATACATATGCATATCGTCACCCAAAATTCAAATTAACGCAACATCACTTTTCTTAAGTTTACAGGCGAGGCAAAAACGATATAATAGAAACCACTTATGTATATTGAAAAAAATTGAGTTTTGGTTATATCTTGGTTATTAAATGGTTATAAAATGGTTACATATCGGTTATAAAGTGGTTATATCTTTGTTATATATGCAGTGGTTATATAAGTGGTGCCTAAAAAATAAGGTGACATTGTATTTATTTTAAAAATTCTTTATTTATTCTTCCAAATCAATTTCATCCCCTTCAAAGTAATCCCCTCCCGATGCAATGCACTTATGCCAACGGATTTTCCAATCTTCGAAATACTGGTTGTAGTCACTTTCCGGGATGGCCTTCAGTTCCGTCTTCGCTGCGGCTTGAATCTCCTCTATCGTATAAAAACGGTGTCCCCGGAGCGGTCTTTTGAGCTTGGTGAACAGCCAGAAGTCGCACGGCGCCAGATCAGGTGAATACAGTGGTTGCGGAACGATATGGGTTGAGTTTTTGGCGAAATGATCACGAATTACGAGGGCAGTATGGGATGGGGCATTATCGTGATGTAAAAACCAAGAATTGTCTTTCCACAATTCCGGCCTTTTTAGGCGGATAGCGTTACGCAAACAACGCATAACGTTCAAATAATATTCCTTGGTGACTGTTTGGACTGGTTGGAAGGAATTCGTAATGCACAACACCACGATAATCGAAGAAAACAGTCAACATGACCTTGATTTTTGAGCGACTTTGGCGCGATTTTTTTGGTCTCTGCTCTCTTTTAGCTTTAGATATTCGCTCGATTGATCGGTTGTTTCGGGGTCGTAAGCATAGATACAAGTCTCATCGCCAGTTATAATGCGTTTCATGACACCTTGGTAGTCGGAAAGCATCCTTTCACACACTTCAAGGCGACGCCTTTTTTCCAAAAAATTCAATGTTTTCAGTACCAGTCGAGATTTGACGTGCTTGGGGCCCAAAACATTCTTCAAAATGGTATTGGCTAAGCCTTTCGATATGCCAACTTCATCAGCAAGGTCTCTAATTGTTAATCGACGGTTTTTCAACACCAAATCTTTGATTTGTTGAATGTGAGCTTCGTCGGTTGAGGTTGATGGTCGGCCTGGACGCTCTTCGTCTTCGACACGTTCACACGGCTTGGAACTCACTATACCACTTGTAAACATTTTTTTTTAGACATAGCCTTATCACCAAAGGCTTTCTGCACCATCCTCAATGTATCCGCAGCAGAAACTTGATTCCGTAAACAAAATTTAATGCAAATTCTTTGCTCAACAAATTTCGACATGGCAAAAAACGAAAAACTCACTTTTAGCAGCTCACAAAACGACAAGTATCTCAAACACTAATGAATATTTTGACATGAAATTTGACATAAATGTGACTGACAATACTACCAACCTAAAAAAAAAAAATAATTCTCCAAATCCTTCGACGCGCGCAGTTCAAATTCAAATGTCACCTTATTTTTTGGGCACAGTTATAAAATAGTTATGTATTGGTTATAAAGTGGTTATATATTGGTTATATCTGACAGCGGAAGCTGAAAATTTTATGCTACGTACATATGTGTAGTATGATGTAGTGAAACGTAAACCATACAAAACTCAATTTTGTTTTTTTTTTTTGTTTTGATGATACGCTATTTTGCATTTTAGGTGACGATATGTAATATTCAAGATATGTACATATATACAACTAAATTGGCGTCTATAATAATTATACATAAAATATATATATTTCCATATATTTTGCTAAATATGCACATTATATATATCAGTGCGCTAAATTAAAATATATTTAGCCACCTTCATAACGTTGTCGGCAGCTGTTAATTGACTTCCTCAACACAAAATTAAGATTTTGTCATTGATGGCCAATTCGCCGCTATATGGCGCCCACATTTAATTGAGTTATATTGCGGACATACATATATGTACTGTACATATGTATGTTATATGTATGAAATTTGGAAAAGATTTTCTTGTGTTTCTTATATTAGAATTTTTTTCATTAGAAAATTTGGTAAATGTCTAAAAATAAATATAAAACACTAGGGTTGCCCAATTTTTTAAGAAATTTTTTTAGAACATAAAAGAATAAATGCTTGCGAATAAAAGTTTTTATATTATAAAGGAATAAATGTATGCTTTTGCTTTGCTACAAAATTGTTGTTTTTTCAGCAAATCTGTTGATTTTAAGCGTTAATATTTTTCTTTTATTTAAGGTTTTTTTAAAGTTGCTAACTTTTTCATACAAAAAAATATTTTGTAAAATTTGAGAAAAATTATAATGTTTACTGCGGGTACGTCGAAGCTAGATAATCCTTCACAAAAAAGTTTTCAGAGAAGAATTTGATTTCGATCAGTCGATTTATTTGTCAGCTATATGTTACAGTGGTCTGATCTGAATAATTTCTTCGAATATTAAGGATAGGTTAATCTGGTAGACCAATAAGCCACGCATAGACCAGTTTTGGTCCTTTGCGATATCAGATGGAGTTCAGTTACTAGGTCCAGGAGGAGTAGTCTTTTTGTTTCCATGGTGCCTTGCTCTAAACATTTCCTGAAGTCTTTTCCAACTTAATTCTAATCGTCTGATCTAAAGACTTCAAGTAATCTCCCTTGGCTTCACTATACTTGTGCCAAAGTTTTTTTCAATCCTGGAAACTGTTGTTAAAGTCGGAATAGCCTTCAAAGCTCGTAGCGATTCACGTTTATTGCCTGCAAATGACGACAGATGCCGAATTTTGATATGACATTTGGCACAGTCCGATTTTGTGTTAAACTTAGTTATCTTGGTGTTACGACATAGCTTCCTTTGACTTGTAGCTGTTGACGAGATAGGAGTTAGTGAATATGACGAAGAAACTGTACAATAATTTAGTGAAGGGCGTTCAAAAATAAAACGAAACTAAAAAAATATTCCCTGATTGTACTGAAAGCCACCCAAGCGGAGGTTAATGACAAAGTGGGTAAGCGTATTGCCTTAAAAGCTGATTTTCAAAGATATGACAAAAATTTGCTTTAAAATACGTGAAAATGTTGTCTTTTGTTAGTCCGGAACAATTTTGATCATATGATATTTCATTAGTATGCTCTTGTTCATCAAAATTGTTATAAAGATATCTCTAGACCAGTTTATATTCAAACAATCAGACACAAAGGCAGAATTGTTCGGATAACTTTGGTACAAAACCTTTAGAACTATATAACTCTCAAATGGTCTATTATTTCTTTTCTTATACTATAAAATATCGACAAAAGTTTTGAATATGAAAGATGCAAAATTTGACCGAATTTTAAGTCAAAAACGCAATGAATAACATCGATCAACCTTCGTATAATTTTTTCTTGTTCCTCAAACTGAAATCGCCGCTCCATGGAACCCGTTTTCAGTCGATCGAAGAGATAAAACAAAATTCGCAAAAGGAGCTGAAGGCTACCCCAAAAAGTGCTTCTGAAAAATGTTTCAAGGAATGAAAAAATCGTTGATATAAGTGCATTAAATCTGGTGGAGATTACTTTGAAGGCGACAAAATGAATATTGATCAATAATTAAATATTTTGTGATTTATTTACAATTTCCGGGTACTTTTGCACAATATACTGAATGTAACCATACCCTAAAACATGTTTTTGCGCCACCAAATTTGTTTTTGTATGATTATAGCTGTGTATTTATATATGTAATATATATTTAACGTCATCAAAATTTACACTCACATTCACGTATTTGTACAAACCGCAATAAAAGCCATATAAAAATAAATATGAACACTTTCGAATATTTGCAGCAAATTATATTTTGAGAGATCAGACGATTGATCGCATTTGTTAATTTGCGTCACAAACGTTTTGAATTAGTAGCGTGCCACAAATATTCGTGTGTATGTATGTATGCTTATATGCTTTTTTGCTATGTATTTATAGACGTGCTCTATTGTCTCTGCCACTTTTGTTTATAGTGTTGCGGTAGTGAAGTTATGTTTTTGGTCCGCACATTAAATTCCTTTCAATACATAAGTATGTTGAGACATATGCATACATGAGTATAATCGCAAGAGCAATGACCACTTTTTAAAACATAAAATAACAAACAAAATGAAAATCGAAATCAATCATTTCTATAATTGTTCCGCAAGTAATTAATAATCGAAGGTTTTTGTAAATATTTAATCGATGAAGATGGGGTAAAAATGATTCGAAACAAGAAAAAACCTTAAAATATATGCATTTCGTGTATTAGACAAAAAATAATAAAAAATTTTAATTTAAATTTCCCGCGAAAACCCATTCATCGAAATATTTTTTTCCTAGATCGGAATGACCGTCAGTGATATCTGAGCCAAATACCTCATCAAAATGATCATTAGTGTTTAGTATATGCTTGTCTTTCTGAAGTACATAAAGTACATACGGCGATTTTTACGATGAGTGAAATTATTCAGGAAAGAAGTTCCAACAAATTTTGTGTGTGGAATCAAATTTCCGGCGCCGAAAAGTTCAGAATGTTGGAAAAGGCCTTCAGTGGTAATTGTTTGTCAAGAGCAGGTGTTTTTGATTGGCACAAATTATTCGAAAACTTGTTGATGATGAACCACATCAAGGATGGCCACCAATACCAACTAAAGATCAACATGTAAATAAAATAAAGGAATTGGTGCTTGAGATACGGCGATTATCATTCAGAGATCTTACCGGCATCGTTGGAATATCGAAAGGAACAGTGAAAATCATTTTGAAAGATCATTTGGGTCTAAGAAAAATAAAAGCACGGTTGCAAGACCACTAAATTTTTTCGAAAAGCAACATCGCGTTTACGACTGTAAAACAATGCTTTCCGACTACCAATATTGCATGAACATATAATTCGAATACGAGTATTATTACCGGCGTTGAGTCTTAGATGCATGCAAATGATCAATAGACCGAATACCGTGGCAAAGTTGAATCGAAGCCGAAAAAAACACATCAAAACAGGTCAAACATCAAGGTTATATTGACAGTCTTACTAATTTTACCTCCTAGTTCTAGTATTCTAGTGTTCCGATTTGAACAATTTGTTCGGAGATTGTAACCTTGCCTTGGAAAATCATATTTATCAAATTCAGTATAAAACAGCTTGTCAAATAAAAAAGTCTTCCGTAAAAGAACTTGATTTGGATCGGTCACTTTGTGTAATAGCTATGTGTTATAGTGATCCGATATTAGCGAATGCAACAAATAGGCAGCTTCTTGAAGAAAAAAGAGTTATACAAAATTTCTGCTCGATATCTCAAATACAGAAGGACTAGTGTTATAATCTCAGTGGTAAACTGTTCAGGGTACGAAAAGGGAAGTCCTTGAAAACTTCTGAACAAGTTCGACGACGTTACAATCTATTGCACTGAGTTACGATTAAACTTTCTCATTAATATCGATAACATTTCAGGTGGTTTTAAATGATTTTGAAGAAGGAGCTTTTCACAACTTTTAACCTGAAAGTGTACTCGCCGTATAAATTTTATGCTGAGCTATAATTTGCATTTCATGTTTGACCAAAAAGTCAGTCACAACTTTAAGAAGAATTGTTTCACGTAGATGCCAGAAAACCAACGAGTTGTATTCGTTATTAACCCTTCAATCCTTTAACCCTTTGGAATGAATTTATTGTGCATCATACCACGGTAATCAAAAAAAAGCGATGAGCCTCAACTTGATATTTCACACACTTTGTTGTTCTTCAGTTTCCAGCCATTTTTGGAGCCCAGATTGGATTATTGGACAGTTTCAAAGTGGTATATTCTTAAATCTACATCTTTCCATCAGTTACAATGTGTTTAAAGAATGTAAGGTTTTCAGCTACGGTGTCAATCATCTATTCGACTTCATATCCAAGCCATTAACCAAAATGTTTAAATCAAACCATAAGAGATGTTGAGATACAGAAGCGGGTGTGTATATTCGCTGACTCAATCCAAGGACCTCGGCGCGTACGCACGTCTTTAACACTAGAGACTTGTCTTCCGTCACATAACAACATGATCAATTAAAGAACCAGATGCATGCCCTTAAATCGTAATCGTTTTTGATTGATGTTTTTTTACGTGGCGGGTCCCAAACCCAGCGCCCAACCCAGGATAGGGATGTTTCGACTTCCCATTCGCCTTCAAATGGATTTTTTTTTTTGCTACCCAAAGGATTCTTGGATTTCTCCCCAAAGGGCTTGGCAAATCAACAACCGACCAGATATTCACCATGCGCCAAATCTTGGAAAAAATCAGTAAAAGGAGAATCGACATACACTACATCGTTGAGCAACACCAAAAGCTTCGTGAAGATCGGGAAGGAGCTCTCCGAACCGTTCTATACCAAGCGAAGTTTCAGACAAGGCGACTCTCTATCGTGCGACTTCTTAAATCTTCTGCTGGAGAAAATAATTCCAGCTGCAGAACTTCCGTTAGAAGGAAGAGGTGGAACCGGATCTGACTTTGCTTGGAATATCCAAATGGCGCCACGTAGGGAAAGAAGAAACGATTGGCGCGCTGTTGTTAATTCGGCTATAAACGCGTAAGCGGTGTCTACGCCAGTAAAGAAGAATAAGAAGAGCATTCTTGATCTAAGACGGGAAGTCGAGTGCGCCTAAGCCATTTGTAAAATAATCGTTTCTGGCTACTCCCAAGTGAGTGGCACTCAGAGCACTTTCCTCACTTGCATGAACTTCTACACGTGGTTCCATCCACCAATAGGAATCGCTCGAAAAATACACTGTTATGTTCTCTTGGATTGAATAGTTGGAGCCTTTTCGTTTCCTCATAACTTTGCTCAAAGCACTTAATCTCCAAGGTAGCAACTACTTAGGATGAGCTATGGGTAGTTCTATTTTATTTATTTCATCAGAATAAGTATCCATTGATTCCATCCAGCTCGAAAAAATCTGTCATCAAAGAAAAAAATTTGTATTATTATAGTTCTTTTGAGAAAACGATATTTTACGATTAAAAATTAAAATGAACGCACCACTTGTTTGCACTTAAAGCAAATTATGTCAGCGCTACAAAGTTGTGTGCCTATAAACCAAACATAAATATAAATGTATGTATACACGCACTTACGAAGCGATACTAGATATGCCATGGAACTTCATAAGCATCCAGTGGCACATTAAAATTGTGTCCAAAACTTTTACGATCAGATAATAAAGTTATTTCTATATATATAGAACAATTTGACAACAACACAACAGATGCAAATGTTGTATACTGAATGCTGCTCTACACCCTATTGCATCCTATTATATGTACATATGTATTAAAAATGAACTCATGAAATTGTTTGCACATCTATTTTCAGCCAGTTTGACGCGACTAGATAGAAATATGGCGACGCATTCGAACGCGAACACTTTTTCAACCAAACTAAATCGTAATGTCTTGACTATGCCAAAATGGGTGGTACGTATAATTATGCCGAACATATTTCAATTATTATTTTATATTTTTATATGCCATATATTTTAAAGACGGAAACCCACGATCGCGTCGGTCCAAAACCACCACCGCCACCATCACCCACAACGTCGGATAATACGCTTAAAGTGCCAGTATTGCCACCGAAAACAAAAAATCTACCCGAGCCCGATTACGAAGTCATCGAGTTCTCTGGCCAGCAATACTCGAATGAAGTACTCAAAGCGGGCAGTCGTTCGAAAACTCCAAGCACACCAGGTACCCAAGAAAACTTATACTTATCATTTTAAGTATTGCTTTATTGTTTTTGTTTTGACTTCTTACAGATGCAAAACTGAAATGCACGCTCTGCGGCTCGCACAATCCCTGGGTCACATGTGAGGAGTGCGCACAGCAGATCTTTTGCGCCTCATGTGACGATATGTTCCATAAGCATCCCAAGAGGCGTACACATGTGCGAAAGGTTGGTATATAAATACATGTATCTAAGTAAAAAGAAATTGAAGGTTTATCCCACGTATGAATGTATAGAATATTTGTACTCGCTATCGAATGACTTTTAGAAGAAATTACCGAGAAAACTCTTATAAAACCTTAGTCGAGGATCAAAGCATTCTTGTTCTAATTGCAAACTGTACTTTTTCGAACAAGGATTTA
>JBAWJQ010005616.1:0-29463 GCA_037783105.1 Bactrocera zonata | reverse complement strand
CAAAATGAACCGGGTTTTATCAACACACTCAAACCCACGCGCATTTATTCAGACTTAGACTCAGAGTCGTCGGGCACACGTGCATTGGTGCAAGCTAAAATACAAGAGAAACTGGATAAGGGTACAAAGCGTAGCAGTTCCAAAGAGAAAGTAGCGGAGGCTGCGCGTCAAAAACCCATCAAAGTTTCTACAGAAGTGCAAGCAGGCGGTAGTCGAACGATTACTAAAACGAACGCTGACACTGAAATGAAAACTGTGGCAGCCGAAAAATCGGAGTCCATAAAAAACCAGACGAATAATGCCGAAGAGACTGAGGAGGAAGAGGAAGAAGAAGAGGAGAGCGGTAGTGAAGAGACTGAAAGTGAAGAGGAAGAGGTGGCTGCGGTAGAGCCAGATACAGTTGGAGGCAAACGCATAGAGGAAGATAATGCACCACAAGTAGTGCCCGCCGATGAAGCTAATGAAGATGATTTGGGTCCACCACCTTCAACACCAGATCATGAATGGGAGTGCGAGTTCTGCACGTATGTTAACGAACCGAACGTGAAGATCTGTTTGATCTGTTGCAAAACACCTAGCAGTGTGCCGCGCAAGACCTCTACTACAACGGCGCCCGCAGAAGCCCCCATAGTTGAGGAACGACCAATAATGGTGAAAGATAAACCATCCGTCAGTCCAGAAAGACCTACCGCACACAAAGAGAAACGATCCAGCAGCACAGAACGAACGAAAGACAAACCGAAAGACAAAGTTAAAGAGAAAACAAAAGACAAAGTACACAGTACAACCAACAGCACCACCGCATCTACTGGCACGGTAACAACTGCACCGAAACGCAAAACTGGCGTCACACAGAGCATCATAAGTAATCTGACGAACGGCATATCGAAACTCAAGATCACTTCATCCGAGAATGGATCGGATAACTCTACGCTAGCGAAGAAGAAAGGTAGGAGCAAGAAAATCACATTTTTGGAAGGAACGAAAATCAATTAGAAGCTCGTATAGCCATAAACTAAGTGAACCACAAGTTAAAGATATACTAAAAATACTTACTATATAACACATAAACTTTTTAATTTGTTACCCTATGTTTCGGTATTTTACTTTTGCAACAACAATTCTTTTTCAATTCTTTGTAATACACACTAACTTTTTTTATAAAAACAAATAAATTTAAAATAAATATACTTTCATTATGCTTACGACAATTGTTCCAACCAAAACTGTTGTTTTCTTCCACTGCAAAGTCCTTTATGTCCGTATACATACACACACAAGCCCCGCTTTAGCCCGGCATCCACCTAACTTTGAACTCTCTATATGAATTTACAGAAACCGTTGAGGATGTGTGGGCCGCTTTAGATGATAACATACAGACCACAGCTAATGAGGTAATGCGTAAAGCGGAAAAGTCCAAGCAGAGCAACAAGGTCTCAACTAGTTGCGGCACTTCACCCATAAGGGAAGTGACGAAAACTGGGGATGCCTCAAAGATGCAACGAAATGTGAAGGAAACCGGCACTTCACCGCCACCGCAAAGTATTTCGACGCAAGTACGCGTTATTGTTCTTTCTAAGTTGCTTAGTTGATTTGAACGTTTTTGTTGTTTTTATTCAGACCTACGATACGGTACCGTTACGACAACGCGAACCAAGTGTTACAGAAACCATACCCACTGGAAGTAGCAGTCTGTTTTACAACGAAAATACACAGGTTTGTAGATAGTCTGGATAGTCTCACTACAAACTCCACAGATTTCTTAGTTACGTACACACAAAATCTCTATCTGTATAATATCATGTTGTGTTCGTAGTTACACGGGTACTCGGATGTATCAAGTCGGTCACATCTCACTCCAGACCCCACAGTTTTCATAGTTATCCGACACAATGTCTCTATCTTTACTATATCTTAAGTATAACATGTTCTTCAATCAAATACCTCTCATCTTTCCATATAAACAGAACCTTATATGATGGGTTTTTTAATAAGGACGCTACAAAAGTAGAACAATAGAGACAGCAAACGACGCCATATTTTTCCCCCTCTTTTGACATTTCTCTTCAGTAAGGTTTGCCATTTCATCACGGAAAGATATACGATCCAACAACGAGTTCTCTAAAAAAAATTCGGAGTCAGTAGCCTCAATTTCATGAACGCTACTCCAGATTTATGGTCTCATAACCGTTCTGTCGGATTAAAAATTGAGCGTCTGGTGGAAAAATTTTAATCCACAGGCACAGGACAAAATGTTCCCGTGACAGTGAGACAAAGAAATGCCAGTAGTGTCGAGAATATTGCTGCCGCTAGCGCATCAATTGAGGAAGACCCAAATCAGTCTTTCACACGTCGTCTTCAAGCGTTGGGCATCTCGGTGACGTCGTTGTGGGGAATTTTGAAAAAAGATCTGGACCTACATCTTTACAGGAACAAATTGAAGCAAGAACTGAAGTCGCTTGACCACCAGAATCGTCGCATGTTCGTGAATTGGGCTTAAAAGCAACTTGAAAATTATCCAGATTTTCATCGAAAATCATCTTCAGAGATGAGACTCATTTCTGGCAGAATGACTTCGTCAATAAGCAAAATATGCGTTATTGGTCAGGCAACAATCCACAAGTACTCCATGAGTCACCACTGCATCCCAAAAAAATTACGGTTTGGTTTGGTTTATAGGCCGGCGACATCATTAGGCTATACTTCTTCCGTGACGATCAAGACCGGCACGTCACTGTGAATGGGAATCGCTACCGCTCAAAGATAACCGAATATTTTTGGCCCGAAGTAGATGATAGGTACTTGAACAATATGTGGTTCCGACAGGACTGTGGCGCCGTCCATACATATGTACAGCGAATGTCACAATCGATTTATTGAAAACCAAGTTTGGTGAACGTATTATCTCACGAAATGACTCAGTCAATTGACCGCCTCGGTCGTGCGATATGAAGCCGTTGGACTATTTCCTGTGGGGCTACGTCAAGTCTATGGTCTATGCCAACAAGCCAGCGACGGTTGATGAACTTTGTACGAATATCGAAAGTGAAATGGCAACAGTATCAGCCGATTTATGCTTGAAAACCGTCGAAAATTGGATTCAACGTCTGGACTTCTGCAAGAACTCCCGTGATGACCATGCAAAAGAAGTCGAGTTCTATACATAATAGCATCGAATGTACTTTCACAGGAAATTTCAAAGGACTTTTGCGGCGCTCTTATTGAAAAACCTGTTATTTATAATACGTTTGGGACAGATATTTTAGCCAAAAACTTAATAGTTGATTGCTACTGGACCAGAAGATCCGAGCTCTATATTATATTTTCGTGTTTAAATTCGCAATTCTGTTTAGATATATTCTGTCAGCTTAGAAACCGTAAACTTTCTACAGTTCCAAACATCTCGACGAAAATTTTTAAGCATTTTCATAAGGATTTCTTTTTGTATAAATAAAAAGTTAAAGGTTTTCAGATCACCAACATCTCATCCAACCTCTCTAAATATTTACTGAGTCTTAGATTACGAAATAAATAATATAGGAAAGTGTCAAATTAATCACGAAAACCTGTTCAGCAATGTATGAGTCGAACGGGGGACATATTGCTAATTAGACTGGCAGTGAATTGTAATATCCTATATATATATATATATATCTAATATCCCCGATTTCGACCTAATTTACTTTCTCTATTTTACATAACCACGCTTTTTATGATAGTATAATTTCATGTTAACAATTCCAGCCACATCGTGAAGTACCCTCACCACTAAGTGTTTTCTCCCCAGACACGCCGCACTACGAGCCAAGACACAAAGAGCCCGAAACTGAGCTCTATATACTCTTGAAGGTAAGATGATTTGCTACAATTTTTTTATCAAACGTATTTAATCCCCACACAAAACCAGGAAGCCGAGCTTTATAAATTCACACCCGAAGAACTACATGCGGCGCTCAAGTACTGCGGTCCTTCAGTGCATCCGGTGCAATGGTTACGTGATAACTGGCACAAGCTCATACAAACCGTACAGAGTTTGTCAACGAAATATGGACAGGAGCGTGTAGAGAATATTATTGGCACTGTGTCACAGGGTGAGGCAAGAGATGCGCTACGTCAGCATGGCGGCAATATATGGCAAGCGGTATCAGAATGTATCGAACAGCGACAGCGAAAGTACCGCGAGATCTCAAGTAAAGGCAATTACTCGCGTGAAGACATCGTAACTGCGCTGACGATACATCAAGGTAATGCAGATCTGGCATTACTGGACTTGGGACGTACGCAGTTGAAGCCATTCTTAATGCGCATACGTGGTTCACCGGCTGGTGTAGAGAATGAGAGTGGCGCAAATTTTTTTGGTGGCAACTCAGTGGAGCATACAATTCAACCAGGTTAGTGTGAACATTTTGGTTACAAACAAGTTCCTTACAGTCAGCAGTCTTAACTACACCAACACTTTTTTTATATTTTGAATTTCACCGTTTTTTGTTTCTTTCTATCTCTCTCTCTCTCCTCATTATAGAAATTCATGAATTCCTCAGCGCAAATGCTTCGGAATGCTATCAAACACCAAATGCGACTGGTGCCGCTTTCATAACCGATCATCCCACGCTGTCACACGCATCATCTACTAACGAATTACGTAATAACATGTACGATAGCATTTACCGTCATAGTCCTTATAGTAGAGAGGCATCATCAAGTCAATTTCATCTAGACGATCCCGCATTTAATAATCAAAACATGTTAAAAGATCTCGAGACCCTTATCGGTAATATCGAACAAAATCAAGCGAAACAGAGCGAGCCGATGCTCAAAACTATGGAGTCGATGTTGGCCAATAGTTTAGGAAAGAGTGAAATGGATAATGAAAATGATCCTGAAATGATGCGCATATTAATGAAAAGCCCCATTACTACCTTAAATGCCAAGCGTATGACTTCGGATTCGAATAGTAGAAGTCAGAGTCAATTGGATGTGAAGAACTTTGTTTGGCAGCATATACAAGAAATAGTACCGAACTTGGTGCAACAAGTGGAGTTAGAACTCATGGAAGAAGATGCAATGGAAATCAATGAAGTTAAAGAAACTCCATTGGAGCAAAAGGTAACACCACCAGAGCCACCACCAATCGATGCTGAAGAGTTCATATTGGAGGAAGTCATTGGACCAAATATTAAAGAAGCATCAATCCGGGAGTTGGTACCACCCGAGTTCATATATGCGGCAGAAATAGCCACTTTCCGCATGGAATTCGATCGCGCATTGGATAGGGACCATGAGGATGAGTTCGAATTCGACAGCTTTGAAGATGCTGAAAGGAGTACATATAAAATGTATCACGCTCCTGAGGAAACGAAAGTAACTCTTGATATTGAGAGAGTTCCAGAGATGGAAACCATATCCGAGCAAACCGCAGAGGAGAATATAGTCGCAAATGAAACAGTTCCTCAAGAAGTACAAGAAGTAAGAACAGATACCGAAACTATAGCAACAAATCAGCAACAAACAATGGTAAATGAGACGCAAGTAGCAGCACAAGCTGAACTCATGGAAGACAGTGAAGCAACAGTACTTGAAAGTAAAGTTATTCCACCCAGCACAGCTGAAACTGAAGAGACAGTTCATGCAATAGCTGAGTTACCAAGTGGATCCGTAGCCGTAACCAATGAAGAAACTTCTACGGCACTAACTGTTAATGAAAACTCGGAGGTACCAATAGCGATTTCAAATATTACTCCGATCGAAACGCAGACCACTACAACCATAACAGAAACACAAAACACGTTTGTAGAAGACGTCGCCAGCGTCAGCACCGAAGCTTCTGTAGCTACTACATTAGAGTCACCTACGCCTCAAAAAATAAAACTACCAGCTGCTGGAAACTCCGCTGAAACCGCAAAACAGAGAAGAAATGAAAAGATCCAGAAACGTCAGAGAAAGGGTCAGTTACAAAAGAATGCGAATAACTCCGAAGCAAAAGCAACGCCGGCTGGTCGAGGAAATGCTAGTATGGACCAAAAGAAAATAACTGAGCCAGGAACTCAAAACGAGGTCATAAAGAATGAGGGCTTAAGCAATAACAACGGAGCTATGTCTCACCATCAAACTCCAGAATCGGCTGAGGATCAACAGGCAGATACGAACAATCCACTTACCGCAGAAAACATTACAGCAAACCAACAAGTTTTAGATACCAAAGAACGTCAACCGAAAGTATCGAGAATTCCTGTACGTCGTAGCGCAAGTCGACTATCTGGTGAGCAAAGAAACAAACACCCCAGTCAACTAACTATTGTTCAAGCTAGTAACAAACTAACAATTGAGAATGAAGTCCAAGCAACTAACAATCCTCGAGATGCACTAGAACAAGAGGTCATTTTAAATCAAGCAGGTGGAGAAGCAGAGGATATAAATATGATTTTAGAGAAAGATGCAATTAATGGAACTGCTATAATGGAAGAAAACCAGATGGTTAGTAATATGGAGAGTTTGTCTGAAGACACATATCAAGAACAGAATAAAGTCATCGAGGAACAAGCTTCACAGACATTAACTGCAGAAGTTAACACCGCTGACAACGCGGCTTTCTCGCACACGGAAACATTTACAGCTGAAGAGCCACAAATAAATGGGATAGTACAAACTCTTCCGAGAGTTGAAGACTTAACACATCACATGTCTACTCAGGCACCAGGAAATACGAACTATAATCAACACAATCAATTGGAAGGCGAAATGACTTTGGACGAGGACAGGACTCAAACAGAGACTGAAACAGAAGCAGAAGGTCAGACTACAGAAGAAACTGAAGAACTATCTACTACTACAAAATTGGGAGATAATACTGAAGAACTCAACAACCAGACAGATGAAAGATCACTTCCGGTGATAATGTCTGAACCAAAAGCCAGCACTCAAGAACTTCAAACCCAAAACAAAGAAGATCCACCGTTGCAGGCGACAGTCGATGATACGGCGACAATCGATGAGATGACTCAGTCGAAAAATAATTCAGAAAAAAGTGCTCAAGATATTGGAGAACAAAATGTTTCGCAATTAACAGTTGGAGAAGCTGTACAAGTAGAAATCAGCTCTGAAGGAATGGTGCCCCGAGTGGATGAAGAGGCAATCTTCCTGATGCCGGCTGAGCAAATCATTCAAACAGAAACTGAAGAAAATATCAACCGAACTGTGATAGAAGATGTGGATACAGCTGGGACCGAGGAGACCATAAATCAACAAGATTCTGTTGGAGAATCCTCTAGTCAAATTGTTTCTGAGAAGTCGGCACAAGAAGACACAATAAGTTCAAACGTAGAAGAATCCAGCAATCAATCGACTTCAAAAGAAACTACTCAAACTGAAAGCACCGCAGAAGTACAGAACAGTGAATCACCAACTAACGAAGTATTTCAAGATGCAGCTGAGCTTTCCGCAGATGAAGAAATTGATAATAATACAAGCAGACCCGCTTCCAAACTCGAAAGCCATGACGGTAATGAAACATCTGATGCTGAGTTATATAGCGTTGAAAGTGAACTCTCTAGTCAGAGACAATCACGTTCTGTGACTTCGGATAATGCTGTATTGCTTGCGATTGACAACACATCAGAATTGCCATTACAACAATCCACAAGCGACACGGCGATAGATGGAAATCTAAGCAAGACGACCAGACAGAATGCACCTTTGGAATTTGTGCTTTCTCCGGATGCCTCAAAACAAAATCTCTCCGAACTCGTTGAGGACACACAACGCCTGATTAAGCAAATGAAAGACGAAATAAATATTGAGGACTTCGAATCTTCCGAAGAGGAGTACACCGACGAGTATACAGATGAAGATGAATATGATGATGATGAGGAATATGATGAAGATTGGGAGGGCTCGCTGGAAGAAGAAGACACAGAATATGATGAGGGTGAGCTAACTGAGGACGATATAGATGATGAGGATTATTTTAATGAAGAAGATGAGGAAGGTTTAAGTGCTGAAGATGCGGATGGTGAAGTTAAAGAAGACATTACCGCTGAGGACAAAGTAAACGAAATTAAAGATGAAGTTTCTAGAGCTCTGGGCGAAGAAAATAATACGGAGCATGAAAGCGAAAATATTAATGCCACACATACCAATCAGGAAGACACTATCATTACCCCATCATCTCATACCGAAATCACAATAACCGCCGATACCCCAAACTCCAACGTAATTGATACAAATCATGAAGTCGCCAACAATGCTTTATTGACCACGCTTGAAAATGAAATTGTGCCTGATTCTAATGCTAATGCTAATCCAATAGAGTCTTCAACTAACGACATCGAAACAGAGAATCAAACAGCCGAACTGCCCGTAGAAACCGTGCTGTTAAATGAAAAGAGTATTACAACAACAGCAGACAGCGCAAGGAATAATGATAAGGTAGACACAACTGCCCCCACTGAGTTGCGAAATGAGAACGAAGAACAAATTGAGACAATTCCGGTCCAAAACCAAGAAGCTGATGCTCGAAATGTAAGCGTTGAGACTGTACCTGTTGAAAAGACTATCAACGTTGTGAACCAAAAGGCTTCAAAATACCCCGAAGAACAAAACACAAGCAAAGTTTCGGAATCCAAACCTGCCACAAGTCCTAAAACCGGCGCTGTAAGTAAGATACCACAAATAAGAAACGATGCACGCGAAGCATCCACTTCGAAAGCTGCACGAAACGCTTTGAACAATGCACGAAACGATAAACTTACGACACCAAAGAACAATGTAACGGCTGTTAAAGCTCAAGCTGAAAAACCCCAACCTAAGGAAAGTAAAATACCAAAACAGGCAGCGAAAAAGGTACCCTTGCGCTCGAAATCCTTCTCCGGACCACCAGGTCCAATTGGCATTTCTTCGGTAAAGACCATACAACAGAAGTTTCTGAATCAGCAAAAACAGTTAAGCACGCGTTTAGAACCACCCAAAAATCCACCAAATATAGTGCGTAAGAAGTCAATAACCGAAGCTATTACTAAATTTATGCCCAGCACATCAGCGGGTGCCAGTAGTTCTACAGCTACTGCGGTAACCAGCATTTTCCGCACCCATGCACGTATACCTAAGAAGAAATATCACGAGACATGCTTTTCAGATGATGACTTTGAAACGACGACGAGTGAGGAGGAACCGGAACCGCTGGAGATACGTCAACGTAAAATAAGTGTGCCAGTTTTTCGCGCATACCCCAGCGTACAGGAGCCGGAAGTTGTGCCGCCAGAGGTAACTATTACAAATTTAGTTAGAGTTGTTTTGGTGAAAGATGTGAGCTCTATAACATCCTATAATTATAATTACCAACAGGTGCTCGTTCAAAAATTCATCGAAGAGAAATTAGTCACAAATATCGCTGAAGCGCAAATAGCCGCCACTCTGGTCAATATGCGGTTCCAACAGGATGTTTCACTGTGGGCGGCCAAGGAATGTAGTGACCTCGATCAAGCCATCTCTATGCTACAACAAGAGTGTGAACTCTGCATGGGCACATATCCCATGAATCAAATTGTCTCGATGCTCAAATGTACGCACAAATGTTGCAAACAATGTGCCAAAACATATTTCACTGTGCAGGTAATAATCCCACCCCTTCTTAACCCTAAATAAAACCATTAACTTTTAATAATTCAATAGATTACCGATCGCAGCATTAACGATTGCACTTGTCCGTTCTGTAAGCTGCCCGAATTACACGGGCATAACGAGCATGAGGACGAGAATTTAGAATACTTCTCGAATTTGGATATCTTTCTGAAGAGCATTTTGGACGAAGAAGTGCATGAGTTATTCCAGCGTAAGCTAAGAGATCGCACACTGTTGCAAGATCCGAATTTCAAATGGTGCATACAGTGCTCATCCGGTTTCTTCGCGCGGCCCAAACAGAAGCGACTCATTTGTCCAGACTGTGGTTCCGTCACATGTGCGCAGTGTAGAAAGACGGTATGTAGCAGCATCTAGTATAATAAAAATGTAAATACTCCAACTTTCCTCCTTGCAGTGGGAAAAGCAACACGAGGGCATTTCGTGTGAACAATTCAAGGAATGGAAGGAAGCCAACGATCCGGAAGTGCAGGCACAGGGAGTTCAAGAGCATTTGTCGCAAAATGGCATTGATTGTCCTAAATGTAAATTCAGATACTCGCTGGCCAGGTTTGTTGCATCAAGCTCTACTTTATTATGGGTTCCAACTGGAAAGCTAACTTTACTCTCTTCTTCCAGAGGTGGCTGCATGCATTTCACTTGCACCCAATGCAAGTATGAATTTTGCTATGGCTGTGGCAAACCATTTATGATGGGCGCCAAATGCACCATCTCCTCGTATTGCGCCAAATTGGGTCTGCATGCACATCATCCCCGGAATTGTCTTTTCTATTTGCGTGACAAGTTACCTATACAATTGCAGATGTTACTTAAACAAAATAATATACAATACGATGAAGAACCTGTAGAATTGCCTGGCAATCACGTGGAAGATGCCTCAACGTCTACACCGAAAGTGCCGCGTTGTCCGATTCCCTTGCAAAAAGAGACACCCACCGGTCTGGTAGACACTGTATGCAGTGGAGAGGTGCCAGATAAACATGCTGGCATGTGTCGGTATGTATGAAGACCAAACAAATAATATCGATATCATTTAACCTAATAAATGCCACTTTTTTCAAATACTATATTTTTGGACCCTTGTACAAAGTGCCAAATGTAAAAAGTCAGATGAATATGAGTATTAAGCTCTGAAAATGCAGCTTGTGAACACATTATTCAAGTACTTTAGTTTTCAGCACAATTCAGCTAACAATCTCTTAAGCTGAATAAGCGCTGAAAAACTCGAAGACTAAAAATGATGAAAAACAGTTTTATAATTAGATCTCAAATCCATATTCAGCGCACGTTTTTGGGTGGACACTTCATTTATTGTTTGAAGGAAAAAGAAAAGAATATATAGAGAATTAGATATCTAAGAAGGGCAAATTCATGCTAGATTGTTGGAAAATGGCAGTAATATTAGACATAGGTGCCTCTCTGTCCGTCTAGCCACCAAAGATAAAAACAATCGGCGTTTTTAAAACTGCCTTCACTTTCAGTATTTAAATACTCGCATTCTAAGTATCTGTATCTAGAGAGCAGAAGTGCAGAACAATAGTCCTAAGGGATATTCTAAACAAATACAGTTTAGAATTAACTGTAGTGAACCGACAATACTCGAGACTACAACGGGATGACTCTTTATGTCTGCCATCGAACACCTGCACAGTGAGCACCGCCTGCCCCCAGTTAAAGAGCATAATGAACTCCTCTCCAAGCAGTTTCTGCTGAGAGTGCTTTCGCAGAAATTCATCCCTGCTGTCACCTGTTTGGAGCGAAATCACCTCCTAGAGGCATCAAGAGATCATTCCTCAACTAGGCCTACGACGTAAAACAATACGCTGACCATACTTCGGACGCAACAAACTTCAGACCTACGTTGACCGCCATTTACAGTGGAGCCATTAACAACTTCTCCGACTCCCATTCAGTGAATGACGTACTTGGACTCAAACCACCAGCCATTGCAGATGACGAGTTCGAGTTGGTGCGACAATCGAGAGTGGCCCTTGCTCAGCTTCGTTCTAGATACTATATCAGCTTAAACTCCTATTTATCCAGAATCTACCCTGGCATATCAAATATATGTCCAGCATGCAACGAGTCCCTGCATAACACTATCTCTCACTAGTTTGCATGCCCTGCTAACCCTACACATCTGACACCCCTCCGACCCCGTCGAAACAGCAAGTTTTCTGGGCCTATCTTTGGCTGACCTCGATGACAACTTATCTAATCCTTACCATTCTAACAGGAACTAGATAACCGTTACTACAACAAAACCATTCCTTTGAGGGCTCAAAAATCGGTTGAGTTACAAAAAATCTAAAATAAATCATAGGCGGATCCAAGAAGGGGCGGGCTTTCTGGTTGTCAAAGTCCCCCAAAAGCGGAGAGTTCAATTAAAATTTAGAATAGTTAATAATGAAGTTACATCACTACCAGAAATATGTTGAAAGGAAAAACCCTCTCTTCAGAAAGAAGATCTATATCCAAACGTCTTCCAGTCTTTTATTATAAAGTTTTAGAGTTTGTACTCACTTTCTATCTTCAATTTTCAGCACCCATTACGTGGAGTACTTGACCGCCAAAGTGGCTAAAGCGCGCATTGATCCACTGCCCATATTCGATCTAACCGATTGTGTGCAAGAGTTGCGGCGACGAGACATACGACTGCCGGAACGAGGTCCCTGGGATACTGATGAAATCTATAAGGGCATGTGTTCTGAGGTAAGCTGAGAGAAATGATAAGTACATACATGAATATAACCTATACGAGGCTAATATTAAATCACCAACCAAGTTTATACAATGTACTTCAGCAATAATGCCAGATTTGATTAAAAACATTTCGTGGCAACCCTACAATTTTTATTAAACATAAAGTTTTGAAAATTAAAAACACATAATTTTGAATTCAATTTAAAAATATTAATTTCACACGCGTAACACAAAAAAATAAAAGTTAAAAAATAATGTTGCCACCTTTTTGTAGTGTTGTAAAATGTTGTAAACTCTAAAATAATTTAATAAATAAATTTGGCATGGGTTCATTAAAGAATAATATACTACAAGGACATTGATTTAAATGTCCCTTGTTTAATTAAAAGCATTGCGTATTGGCAACCCTTCAATTTTTATTACACAGAAAGTTTTGAAAAATTAAAAAATGATTTTGAACTCAATTGAAAATGATTAAATTAATGATTTTGAATTCAATTGAAAATGATTAAATTAATGCGCGTAGCATACAACTAAAAATTAAAAAATGGTGTTGCCACCTTTTTGTATTTAAATAAAATTTTGTAACTGTAAAGAAATTTAAAAATAAAATTGAAATTTCTATAATAACGCATAACATATTACAAGGACATTAAGTTAAAGAGTTGCCATCTATTCGTAATATTTTTTTTAAATAATAGGTATGTTAACAATTTCCAATAATCTGCGGCTACAATATGACATAACATTTTTTTTCACTTTTTTAATATTTAATTAAATATAAAAACAACATTAGCACTTTTGCAAAAAAAATGGAGTTACCACCTTTTTTGTATTTAATTTGAAAAATTTAAATGGCTATACCGGAAATACGCTCGAAAACAATATAGTTTACGAGGGCATTAACTTAAAGAGTTGCCAAATACCGTAGTAACTTTTTTATTTTTATTTTGTTTTTTTTTTTAATAATACGTTAACACTTTCCAACACTCTGTGGATATGACATAATAATTTTTTTCCATCTCTTAATATTTAATTAAACATAAAACAATAGGTTTTAGCAACCCTTCCAATGTTGAAAAAAATAATAAAATCAGGGTTGCCATCTGACCATAATAATTTTTTTATTTTTACTTTTTTCTTAATAATATGTTAACACTTTCCCACACCCTCTGAATATAACATAAATGTTTCCCGTTTTCTTAATATGGCGTACGAACGCATTAATTTAAAGAGTTGCCATATTACAAAAATTTTATTAACATAAAGTTAATTTATATTATAAAATAAACAAACCCACTCTCGTCTGTCTTTTCACGGTTATAAAGAAAAATATTCCACTGGAAACGACATGAGACAGTGTGCCACAAGCGACTTGGACCAATCCACCAGACACCCAACCAAAGGCGACAACATATGAACGATATATGTACGTACAAGTGAACGATGTTGTGGACTGCAAATATTAGCGAAGAAGAAGCGGAAAGAAATTAAAATTGAAAAAAAAAAATTATGTATTTTTCAACAATATTTTCTTTTTTATTTATTTCCACTTGTTCATTGTGTTATGTATGTTTATATTCGTCGCAGTCCACTGTATTTCTCTTATCCACGCTACTAATCCATATTACTACGAGTAAATGTTCAATTTATATTTTCTAAAGCTTAACTAGTGAATAAAGTATATACAGAAAGATAAATGATTTTTTCTTGCTTAGATGTTGGTTTCTGTTTATTTAGACTTCACTTACTTAAGGCACATGCAAACACACACATTCATAAAAGTGATTATAGGAGATATGCGCGCGTCAACAAGTATTAAACACTGTCAAAATTCAGGGTCAGAAAGTCGCAATCTATATATATATATATGTAAATATATGTATGGTTGTATATACCATATAGACAACCAACAAAAAAAATTGTGTTGTGGGCGCCATAATATAGCAATTCATAGCAACATTAATATAAATACTCACATTAACACATCACAACGCATCACATCACATCAATGTCAACGCGACATCACGTCAGTGCACTCGTTCATTACAAATTTCCGTTTTAACGTATTTCACACATGATAAACGGCTGATGACCGCCCCGTGGAAAAATACAAAAAATAAAAATAAAATAAAAAATAAAAATAAAATTTAAATTAAAAATAAAAATATTTTTGTTTCTGTAAAATATCTCACAAATTAAGTTATTCGGCTTTCATGCGCTGACTTTGACGTGTAACGTCTTCACGTTCCCGTTATTTTAGTTTGCTTATCATAGTGACTAGTGTATATTTTTATTCGATTTTTCCATTTAAATAAATACTCTTGCGCTGTATATATTTGAAAATGATTTTGTACAAATCGCATTTTCGAAAATTTAACATTTTTATTCAGCATACAGTGCAATAAACCTACCTTTCAACACGCCATTCGGTATTTATTCCATTCGTTCGATGCACTTGCTTCGGCTACACGCGTCAAATAATTTCGTTTTATGGTTCGTACATTTCCCGTATCAAATTTTCAAAACATTTTCTAGCACATGTTCTAAATAATTTTTGGATTTTTTTTTTCTTGTTTTTTGATTGTTTACATATAGGTTATGTCTCGAAAGGATGTTATGCGGAGCGTCCGCTGTGAAACGTAGATGATTTTTGCGTGAGCAATACCCCCTAATGTGTTGGATTTGTGTGTGGATTTGTTTAACACTTTGAATACCATCTATATCTTAACAAAGAAACTGCTAAAAAATTTAAGATTCTAATGAGCTCGAATATGATGTTGCTCTGAATAGGGAAAGCATTTGAGGCCAATGAAAACTTGGAGACAGGCTTTAAAGGAAAGTGATCTGACAAAGATGGCTTCTGAGAACCAATAGGATCCTAATGAAAACAGCTTGATGTAACATAAAAAAAACTTCCATAAAATATTAATGTCAGCTTATAAAATCGGCTTTGAAAAGCTTACACCTTCAATCTCATCAAAAAGACTCTTGCATTGGACAAACCCTAAAATAAGGAAAGATTTTAACTCAAACGAACAAAGCCCAATATATGTACATATAATTCGAAAGCCTTTCGAACCTCTCTTTTTGTTAGATACGTTTCTTTTTAACCTGTCCAATTACCCGTGTGTGGTTTTCAGATACAATAACGATCTATACCGAGAATTGAAAGATAAATACATTTTGTTTTGAGCTACATAGTTTACTACCAGAAAGCTAGGTATATGAAAGAGTACAAACTGGAACAAACAGAAATTCTCTGCTTCTTTGGCTGGATCCCTGAAAACCTAGATTACAGCGGCGCAAAGTCTACTTCTGAGACTTTATGTCGGCTCGCATGGCACGAGTGATATGTGAACGGAGTGAAATCGATGGAGGAAAGACATTTTGAACTTGTTCACGGATGGGTTGAAGCTTAGAAGGAAGGTTGGACGAGTAGTTCCTGTAACGAGCTTTCGTCATTTTTCCAGCAGAGGAGCTGCCATTAGATTAGCAGTAGATGCATTACTTCGAAGCGTAGCCCTTTTCAGGGAGGCGAGCATTCACATCCACACCAGTGTCTTAGTCTGCTCACCGTGCGCGCAAAAATAATTAAGGAGGGTCTGTTCTCACTACCAATCGCATTAAGCTACTTCATTATTAGACTTTTTTGGATGCCTGGTCACACCGGAATCGTTGAAAATCGCAATGTCGATGAGCTCGCAAAGGAGGACCCTTGTTGCGATTACATCGGTTTGGAAACAAGGTGAATCTCCTTCGTTTTCTTGCCTTCTAGCGCTGTACTTCAGGAATTTGCATAAACTTAGCAGTCACTGATCAACAAGAACTGCGAGATCTTTCTAGCCTAAAGTAGAACACTGAAAATGTGAAAATCTTGTTGGACACTAATTGTTAAAGTATGTGCGAAGGTCAGGTGGTAATATCCAGACTCTTTTTCGTTCATTATACAACTTTTACAAGACTGAGGTTCAAACATTCCGGCTTTGGATGAACCTGAAGACATGGCCGAAACTGATATTAGCTTTATGATAGGCCCAAATCGCATTATTAATCTTTGAGAGCCTTTCTGAATTAGGCATCACAATTCACCGGTGTTCTCAGAAGTTCAACTGGAATACTTGTTTGGATCGAACTCTTAATCTAAGCTAACCTAGTTCAGCTTCAGAACCACGAAAAGATAAATTTCACTATCCAATGAAAAACTAGAAAATCCAAAAACGATTTTTTGTGGTATTATATAAGAAGGTATAAGAGAGAGAGAAGTGAAGTAAAGCTTTTTGGAAAGATATTTTGGTAAGCATATGGCCTCTTGGAGAATTACTTAACCTATAATTATATTGTTAAGAGTAATTCTAGTCCGGTGGAACGGAGTTAAAGTTGGTAGGCCAGTACAAAGGTTATATTTTCTGCTAAAATTAAATGATCTTTATCAAGTAGAATAATTAAGCTGGTTTTAAAATATATACATATGACTTGTAGACTATCCACGCTTTTCTAGACTATTTATGAAAAGCTCTTTTGGAAGAAAGCCATGAGCGTTAAATAGTTCTATTCTCCATGGAAACATATGATTTCTTAAGTTCCTCGAGTAAACAATACAAATCATTAATCGTAATCTGCCGCATAAGACCCTCAACGGGTTAACATTATTACTAATTTGTAAAAAAAAAAAATATTTTTATTGTTTACTTACAATTGTCCAATTTTAAACTGTCCGCTGATGGATTTGTATTATTCATAAAATCGATTTGTTTAGATTTGAATGTTTATGACTTTAAAGGTAAATAATAAATGGACACAAGAATGAATGGATTCAGCTAAATTTAATTAGCGTACTACGTCAGGTGTTAACCTGTACATACATATGTTTGTACTACGCATATCCAATTATATTTTCATGTGGGGGAACATCCGTTAATGCAAGTGACTCAGACGATTGTCCATGGATATTTACGTAATTAAAATTTTGAAATTTTCTGGAAGCAAACAACTTCATTAATAAGCAACGCAAAAAAAAAACAAAAAATATATGGATTTATATAAACATATTATAAATCATTCAATGAAACACTATTGACCTCTTAATGGGGTTACGACGACAGCAAACATTTATTTTCCTGCCTTTATTCTGATATGCGGCTCCAGTTGTGATGGCTAATTGATTTCAGCACTTTTTTATGCTTTTGTATATAAATATGAACGACTACTAGACAAAAAGTACTTGCAAGCAAATGGCAATGAAACTGAAACCCTTAGAATACGCAATGTTGTGTGAGATTTAATAATGCGCGAACATAATTACGTGAATAATCGAAAATCGCGAAACGAAGCCACTTGAATGCTCTGGTTTTGGCATACGTGGGTGCATTGGTAAGTAGCAATGTTCCTGAAAACTTGTAAAGTGAGATCTTATGAAATGGGCTAATTTATTCTTTCCTGGCGTAGACATCGCTTACGCGATTATAGCCGAGTTAACAACAGCGCGCCAGTCGTTTCTTCTTTTCGCTACATGGCGCCAATTGGATATTCCAAGCGAAGCCAGGTCCTTCTCAACTTGGTTCTTCCAACAGAGTGGAGGTCTTCCTTTTCCTCTGCTTCCCCCGGAGGGTACTGCGTCGAATACTTTTAGAGGTGAACCAACGCGCAAAGGACCATAAATCTTTCGCAGAACTTTTGTCTCGAAAACTCGCAACGTCGACTCAGCAGTTGTTGTCATCATCCAGGCCTCTGCACCATATAGCAGTACGGCAATTATGAGTGACTTATAGAGTTTGATTTTTGTTCGTCGAGAGAGGAACTACTCAGTCCGAAGTAGCAACTCATCCGCAGAAGTGCTCTCATAAAGCCCTCACACTTCTATATTCGCCATACTTAAGAGACCCCTCATTTGGGCATAAAAACGAGAATCCAAATCATTCAGATTTTTCGAAAAATATCGTCGTGTTTACGTCTGTGAAATAATGCTTTTCGACTACCCGGATGTTATGAAATGTGTTATTATGGAGATGAGTCTTGGAGCTATGCTTCTCACCCGGAAACAGATGATCGATCGGCCGAATATCATGGCAAAGGTGAGCCGAAGCTGAAAAACCACGTCAAAGCAGATCCAAAATTAAGTTCTTCGATTATAGAAGCTTGGTGCACTCCGAATTCCTTTCGACTGGCCAAACTGTCAACAAGGAATACTATTTGCAAGCAAGTGAAGCTATTTGTTAAAAGAGGCCGACAGCTTTTGGTTTTTGTACCGCGTTAATGCCGCAATCACCGCATACAGCTGACTTAACTCCGTGGACTTCTGGCTGTTCAGCGAACTCAAAAGACCCCTCCGGGGAAACCGTTTTGAATCAATTGAAGACATTAATCGTGAATCGCAACGCGCATTGATAGCTAATCTGAAAATTGACTTTGACAACTGATTTGAGGATTAGAAAATACGTTGGCACCGGTGTATTCAGGCCAAGGAGGATTAGTTTGAGGGGAACAACATATACCTATGTTGAAGAATAAATTAAGACTTTTAAAATTATAGTATGAACAAAGTCTTATTATATTTTGTTCATAGTAATATAGGCGTCTGTCCTCAAGCTACTTCATTATCACATACATTTCGGTACCTAGTCATAGCGGAATCGCTGACCACAGAGGACCTCACGTGCGCTTAGCAGACACTGATAGAAGATTCGTTTCTGTGCGACAGCAAGATCCTTTGCCTAAATTAAAACATATGAGATCCACTGAACTACTTGCCTTTTGCAAAGATCATCTTCCGGCAATCATAAGGGTTATGATGATATGGCATTCATGCTACAGAAATAAAAATTTTGTTGGTTCATTCGTTGCGTCTAATTTTGATGCCACATTCAAGATAAGCTAAAAGAACTTTGTGGATTTTTGATGGTTTTATGATCTATTATATATGAGTTTTACGTACCACAAGAGACCGAGTTTCTAAGCTGTCCAAATGAGATACCTGTAAAGATCAACATAACCTAATCCAGGTGCAAATCAGTCTTACCAAATGCTTTAAGATAATTTCACTTCAACAGTCCCAAATTGTCTGGAGATTTTTTCAATAAAAAAAACATGTTCAGTGAGCAATTTTGTGTTTTCAATGGAATGATGGCCCAGAATTATTGAAAATGTTACAAAGAACAAGTTAATGCAGTAAAGTGGTTGAATATCGATCTGTTGACATTAAAGCAGCAGAGGATCTCAAGATATCTCATGGATCGAGACATTTTGGTTAACGATATGGGTGTCAGGCGTGTATCCATACATTCTGGAACCGATCGAAAACGATGGCGAGTAGAAGTCGCAATTGAAATGCTTAACAGTGAACCGAGACCGAAAAAAACAAAATTCGCTGAGAGCAGCGTCCTATAGGTAAAGAAAATTTGATTAGACTTTAACATATTTGCATTGGATTTTGAAGGTGATATTAAACTTTTGTATTAAATAACATGAAAATGTAGTTTACTTTGTCAGTACAGGTGAAATGTGCTCAGATGGTAATTAGTAGTACAATACACATATGTATATATAAGGAGAGCTGAAAATATATTTATCAGCTTGACTTGTATAAAGTTTTGTCTCTAGATCGTTTTCTCGTCTTCTGACCTAATGCAGATACATCCACAGTGTTCAAAGCATATTATCAAAAGTGAGCTTATTCGTGGCCTCCAAATTGTACATATTAATATTAAGAACTCAATTACTTTTGAACTGCACCTAGTAATGAGAACTGGGTCAATGAACTTTCATACAACTTTTATAATTACTTCCGGCATATTAAGAGCATTCAATTGTCTGCCTTCTTTGATTGTCTTCTTAATAACAATTATACTTAGGGCAATGTTTTTCATGTAGCAGACTTCGATAAGTTGGTGTTGAGAGAGTTAGGTAATATAAAGCGCGATAAAAAATTATAATTCAATTTAATATAATAAAATAAAAAAGTAATAAAAGATTTGTCAGTAAATATTCACACTTTCATCCTTTAAATAAGTTGTATATAATGTAGAATCGTTCGAAGGGCTTCCCAAATAATAACAATGAAATTATTACCGGTTATACGAAGCGTATAGTTCACAGTAGTTAACTTATAGTTAGATAGCAAAAAATTCTTTGGATATTTGGTTTAATATCTCATATAATTTTTGGGATCTATGACGACTCATACAAATTTTTGATCCCATCGTCAACGAATGACGGATTTTGTGGGAAATTTTTTACAACAAAAAAGCTATCGGAACTATCGTTCATATTCGCTATCTCACTCTTCTTCCATACCTCCATACCTTTATCATAACTTATCTTAATCTTATTATCAAAAAAAAAACCCCACCACCTTTAAAAATGTAATCACTACAAATTGACGTATTAGGGAAGAAATATTGTGTTAGTAATTATACATATATTTCCGAAACAATTCATTTGGTGCAAATGAAGCGCGTGGCAAAATATAAACAGACTTTACCAACTGTATTCAGGTTAAGACGATTTTGTATCGATTTCGAATACCTAAACGGTAATAAAAATTTCTAATAACCTCCAGCCAGTGTTTTGCATGCATATTAAAAATATCGAAAAGGGGTCGTTTTGTGGGCAATCAAAATTTCTTTGGTCGAGAAATGCTCACGATTGCCTTGGAATTATTTATAGAAAGCGCGAGCTTAAAATAAGCTCATGCACAGCATGGTATGTATTAGAAAAATAAATAATCGCACAAAGAATATTTATTTGTTTATTGTTACAACTTTTTATTGCGTACTATCTGGGTGTGAAATACAAAAACAATATGTACATATATATGTATATTTGCCTATATTTCCCCGATAGTTCAGGAAGGCGCTTTTTTGGCGGTCAACTTGCGGTTAAAGAGATTTGTATATATATATATTGTAAATATGCGTAGTAGACAATACATCACTATGATTTTTAGTGAAGCTTTTATTTATTTTATTTTAAATGGAATACTCGAAAATATCATGTTGCCCATGATATTGTATTAAAAACTATATAATTGATCTTTCAACTATCTCTTCTAAACTATAGAATTATAAATCTACATCAAATTAGCAGCTAAAAATTAAAAATAAAAACAGCCGTAGCTAATAGTGTACACAAAAACCGTTGAGACTCGATTCAGCGCCGTTCGCAGCAACTCGGACATACGTATGGATACAAAATACAATCGCGTCGCTCTATGGGCTTTTCAAAAGTTCCAAGAAGTCCGATGTTTTCGGACCAACTTTTGTTTTTAGCGATGAGGCTCCTTTCTGGCTCAATGAGTATGTAAATAAGCAAAATTTGCTGTATTTTAGACGTACCTGAAGAGATTCAAGAGCTGCCGGCTCAAATTTTACTCAATGGATGGACCATCGAGTCGTTAAATTTGAAGTTTCTGTGTTTTTTCTTTAAAAAAGTAGGGAACCTCGCAATGGATCACCATTTATATTAAGTATTTAGCCTGATAATGAAAAAGAACGTTTATTAAGAAACATATCATAACGCATTTATATTGTCTTCCAACATTTCGACACCGGTTCGATAGTATGAAGCTTCGAGCTTTTCAAAAAATACTTTGGTTTCGATCATGACCTCCTTAGTGTTGTCATGTATGTAAGTAAATGTTATAAATTTTAAATATAAATATAAATGATCTCATCAAGTTTGACCAGGACAGCATATGCCAGCTAAATTGATGAAAAATTTCCTAGTTTTGTGCAACATTCATTAGTCAATTAGTGTGTAATCGGCAGCAGTCTGTTTAGAAGACGAAAAAATTGTTTAAGGCTGTATACCATGGCAAGACTACGGAATCCGTAAGGATACGGTAATGCTGAGCTCAGGCCACAGTTAGCGGATAGTAGACGGCCAAGTAGGTTATCAATGCGCAGCCCCCGACTAAGATATGCAGGAGAGGACGACTTGGCTCAATAAACCTCCGGCAAAGAGGCTAACAGATGCCGCCTTTAAATAAATATGCATCCACTACTCCCCACGGGGTTTCACCGAGAGAGAACTTGCCCACGAGAGAGAGGCAACAAGATGACGAGAGATCGCACAACGACCAGCACCTAACTTGATCAGATATCGACGAAAACTCTGTGCAAGGGACCATCAGAATCGAAGCCAGTAAGATTCTAATTATGGTGTATTGGAAACCCGGAATGGATCAATTATAAGAAAGAACTGGCAAGAGCAGCATTCTATCATCTCAGTAGGAACGTTTCACATCTCACCGAAATTGCTGGCAGCCTAATGCCTTAATGCACTTCGCCATATTTTTGGCAGGTTCATTTGAGACGAACTCCTGATTAGTGGAGCCGTACCTAGCTTTGAACATAAGCTGGCATGAGAACTTATGTCAACCTTCGCGTGGCCTTCCTACTTGCATAGTTAATCACGGGGTTTATATTGGGCAACTGTTCCAATGCTTGTAGATAGCGGCTTGGAGTGGAAATTCATTAGAACGAAATGAACACACCCCAACATAAGCCAAAACAACAAGAGAAAACACAACAAAAAAATGCTCAAGATGAGGAATACAGAACCGTCTTCCGTAGAAGTAGTAGGTTACTTGGATCCCCAAAACAACCGTACCAAACTGGAGAAAAGACAAGAGAAACTCCAGCTACACAAGCAGGATCCGCAAAACAAGAAAGGGAAGAGCACCCAGCTACCATCGCCGAAGAATCCCGGTCTACACAAAACTCACCATAACAAGAGTATATCAACCAAATGAGACGGGCGGAAGAGGGATCCATAGAAGGCAAGGGTTTCATACAATGACGATAGCTATGGCAAAACAGAAGAACGTCAGATGTTAAGAACGGAGTGGCACAGTTGGACGAATTCTTTGACGTAATAGAGAGTTACCGAAACCAGCTTACCGCAGAAAACGGCGGGGACAATTAACACATGCGCGCCACTACCCCTGAGCCAATTGCCTAGAAGCGACGCGCGACAAACCCTTTGGAACCTTGAGAAACAATGTGACCACGTAACGAAAAGGACGGTCATGGCAAAAAGTTTTGCCTAAACGGACGCAGAAATCTTACGCAGAAGAAGAAAATGTGGTGGAAGCACTTAAAAACATAGAAGAAAGACTCAAAACTTATACAAGTTATGGTACTGTTAATAATTAAAACAAAAAATTTCTTATACTTTTAATTCCCAATCGATTTTTTAACAAACAACGCTATTTAATCCCAACAACACACAAATTGTCGCGCAGTTTGCCATCCCCGACACTCATAAATCAACGAAAGCTCAACCGTTGCGCCGTCTCATCTTCATCTCATCGCAAAGAAAAACTCATAAAGTTTTCTGTGTTTATATATATCATCATTTTTTATTTTCTTTCTGTCAATCTCTATATATATACATACATTTATATTTTAATTTTGTACATATATCTGTATTTAGTATAGACAAGTATATAAATACATCCGCAATAAACGCTGTAATTATTGTTTTTATTACTACTGCAAATTTACCAACAAGTTGTTGTAATGCTTTTGTATATTTTATTTTTGTTTGTGCAATCATTCGAGGTTCGTATTTATAGCATGCGATTTTTATTATTTTGCAGGAGTCTATATGAATACAATATTTTTTTTTTTGCTTACCACACAGCAGAAAAAAAACCAAATCTTTGTTTACTACTATACTAGGCGCTTAAAAAATGTATATTATAATGTATATCTTTTTTTCATTTTATTTCTTTACTGTTATATTGCCATATATGCTACTACAACTATTGAAAATACTAAACGAATCTTTTAAATAATAATATTTGCTGCTTAGGAATATTTTTGCCAATTAGCTTTTTAGCCTTCGCTCCGTACATTGACTAGGAATACAATTTTGTTTTTTACTAGACTAGAACTTAGGGTTAAATGCCTGAGCTATTTTTTCCTACCGCACTTCTTCTTCTTCCGCTTCTTTCGCTAACACACCAGAACACAGGCGGCTCTTTTTGTTTGCTGCTTTGCATGTACAAATTTTCTGTGTATACATACATACTTAGATTTACTGCTAATATTTATGTAAAATTGCTAATTATAACTACAGTTAGATAGAAATCACATTTGCGAAATCGACTGACGTTGACTTGAGAGTTTAACAAATGACATAGAGCGAATTGTATGAGTGTATATTTGAATGTATAATATGTATTTGTCTTTGACAATTTGTTGGTGATTATAGCTTGACTTTTTTTTACAAAATTTTCAAATCATTTTCAGTTTTTTTTTTTTAACAAGAATTACGAATCAGTTATTATATACAGTTGAACTTCACTAACTCGAATCGCCATAATCCACCAAAAGTTTCAAGTTAGAGAGATTTCGAGTTATGGTAGGAAATTTGTATGAAACTTGACTTCTATTGCCAATTCAAGAGTTCGAGATATGGAAAACTCCGAATTATAGCAGTTTGAGTTATGGAAGTTCAACTGTATATTGGTATTTGTAGTTCAGTTGCCTTAAATAAATTCACAATTTGTATATTTTCTTTTTACAATTCCATGATACAAATGTTTTATTATCTGTCCTAAATTTATAGGTGGTTAAATTTTCTTAATGTGTGGAATATTTCGTGCAAAAACATTTTTTTATTATATATTCGTGATGAAACTTTATTATTTATTTTATCACAAAATTTAAAAACAAACGGAAATAGTATTTGAATAGCTTTGTTAAAAAAATAATTTGGGAATTTGATATTTCTCATTTAAATTTATTTTTTTATTTTATGAATTTTTAATTTTTACCTTTTATTTTTTATAATTTTATTGAAAAAAAATTTGTTTTATATTATTTTACTTTAGTTTATTTTTATTTTTTATTAATTTTTATTTTTAATAAATTTCAGTTTTTTTTAACTCTATTTGTTTGTTAAAATAATAATTTTGGAATTTGATATTTTTCATTTAAATTAATTTTTTTTTATTTTAAGAATATTTTATTTTTACATTTTATTTTGTTTAATTTTGTTGAAAAAAATATTTATTATATTTTATTTTATTTTTTTAAATTTTATTGAAAAAAACATTTGTTTTATATTATTTTATTTAAGTTTATTTTTATTTTTTATTAATTTTTATTTTAATAAATTTTGTTTTTTTTTAACTCTATTTGTTTGTTAAAATAATAATTTTGGAATTTGATATTTCTCATTTAAATTAATTTTTTTATTTTAAGAATATTTTATTTTTACATTTTTATTATATTTAATTTTATTTTCTTTTAATTAGTTTCATTTCATTTTATCAAAAAAAAATCATTTACTTTAATTTTTACTCATATATTTCAACTTGTTTTTATTATTTAACTTTGTTTAATTTTATAAAATTTTTTCTACTAAATTGAATTTTTGTTAAATATATTTTTTATTTTATTTTAGTTTATTTTTATTTTTTATAAATTTTTATCTTAATAAACTTTATTTCTAACTTCATTTTTTTTAAATTAATTTTAATATTTTTTTATAATTGTTAAGAAATATTCATTTCATTTATCTTATTTTTCTATTTTTATTAATTTTTTTATATTTTATTATTTATTAATTTTATTTTCTTAATTTTTTAATTTAATGTTATTTATATTTAATTTTCATTTTTTTCTTTGAATTGTTGCAAATATCCTTATTGTTTTCAAAATTAAATTATTTATCAAAAACTATATACAATTTTTTAATATTTTTTTAATTTTATTTAATAATTTTTTATTTTTTATTTTTTAATGAATATTTTTATTTCGCTTTGATTTATTTTATTTTAATTTAATGTCTTTATTTATACATATTTTTTTTAATACTATTTTATTTTTTTTTTAATTGTTAAGAAATGTTCCCTTTGTTTTCAAAATTAAGTTTTCTTTATCAAAAAATATATGCAATTTTTCTGGATTTATATATAATACTAATTTTTTCAATTAAATAACTAAAAACAAAACAATTTTTTTACGAAAAAAATTTAAATATTTTTATCCATTTTATTTTAATACAGTATTATATTCCCATAAAGTAAATGAATTTGAAAATAATTTATTTTTTTTTTTTTTGTTTAATATTATTATTATTGTTAATTGCTTTTCCGAGATAAGTAGTTTGCAGACAAAGAAACAAATAATAAATTTGATTAAGAAAAAATCAAATAGTTTAAAAAAATATATAAAAATTTATTAGTAAAAATTTTTGTATTTATTTATAAATTTTGTATTATTTAAGAAAAATTGTATATCTAATTTTAAACACAATAACAAATTTCACATGACAAAAATTACAAAAAAAAATTATTGCTAAATTATATTCGGACAAATTTTCTATGTAGATTATTTAACTTAGGGTTGAGTTTGAGTGATTTCTTTTTGGAAAAATGTGAAATTGAATTTTTTTATTAATCCCTAAGAAAGTTATAAATAACTTTTTTGAGTAGTTTACACAAATTCGAGTTAAATTTGAATTAAATTTTTTATAATTTTTTTTTTTTTAATTTTATCAGTTCCCAAAAAACTTAAAACAAAATATTTTTAGTAAATTATACTATTTTTACTTGATTTTGATGGAAATTTTATACGGCAAATTTTCATAAAAAAGTATCATAAATTTATTTTTTTATGTCAAATAAAGTATTAATTTCTTTTAAAATTTAATTCCTTTAAAATATTGCAAATAAATTTTTTATAACTTTGAATTGTTTTTCTCATTAAAAACACATCTGTGCTTGCAGGAAATACCCCACAAAACATTCCAAGGATTTTTTAAACTGTTTGTGATCATAATATTTGGGGAAGGGTAAGCTAGTACAAAATTTATTGAATTTTTTTCGCTTTATTTTTTATGAATGTATAAACTCCCAATTTACATATTACATATCATATGTAATCAATTTTTTTTTTCTTCCCTTCGTCATTTCATTGAATTAATATTTATCAGTTAGCGCAACGCGCGAATGTGACTCTCTATCTCTCTCGTGTGATATTATACAATAAATTCTTGTGCATTTGGTACTTGAATATGACTTATTGTCGATATGACCTGTATTGTATACATTTACATATAATTATTATAATTTTTTTTTTTTTTACTTTCTTCAACGCCACTAAATTCTCACGTTTAACATGTGATGTCTTGTCTTCTGCGCGCCGAGCACGCGTTAGGGTTGCGTTAGTCATGGCTGGCTAACGCGGTTTCGCCGCCCACCGGCGCAAAGCATGCTGCAAACGATTTCCAAAACTTAAACCAATTTTTTATGCGCGTTTCTCGTAACCTTTCACGCGCCCACTGTCGTCTAATTGGCCACCTCTAGCGCCGCAAGACTTTCGATATCCGGATCGAAGTTAGCATCGCACGTCGAGAGCCACTCAATAACACGGCTACGCACCACTGTCTGATCAATGGAATTATCCAAACCATAACTGGACATCATACGCTTCAGTTTCAATTTATTTTCATCGGCAGACAGACGACCTTCGCGTTTATTCAAATAAATACACGAGTCCTGATCGGGATTCGGGGAGATGAGCATCGCCGACTTCGATGTCGCAATGCGGCATTCAACCCAACGATCTTTCATGTATTTCATGACCTCGGTTACTTTGCAGCGATCTTCCGGATCGTGCGTTAAATACTTACGGAAGCAACGCATCAGACGTGGCGAAAAACGACGGAAGCCGTCGGGTATTTTTGTTGTCTTGCGTTGTTCGTATTTCATAAAGTTCGAATATTGTGCATCCTTCACCCAATCGGCCATGTGCCATGGCGGACTGCCAGTCAGTATGTTGAACAACAAGATGCCGAATTGCCACGAATCGCTGGTGGGCATGCAGAGAAACCGTTCATTTTTGACAATCTCCAACACTTCAGGCGGCACACAGCTGGTCCACGTATGCTTCACCTTGTGCACCAGCAAACTCTTCTTCGTGGTCGTGCCGAAATCACACAATTTGACACGTGAGAAATCCGGCGTGAAAACCAAGACATTCTCCAACTTAAGATCACGATGCACCAAATTCTTCGAATGCATAAAACCCAACGCCGAGCTCAATTGTTCGCTGATAGTCTTACAAGCTGACTCATGCAAACCATGTGGCCCCAAATTGGCCGCCAGATCACCGTACGGCGCATGTTCCATAGCAAACACATAATAATCCTTCGTTTGGAAGGCCACATTATAAGCGCTGAGTATATTGCGATGATGTGACAACTGATAGTTGAGGTGGAACTCCTTTTGGAAGTCTTTGAGTGTGGCCAACTCGGCATGTACGGCCTTCAGCACCACCGACGTATTGGTGGGCCGATGATGTGCGAGTAGTATGCGTGCAAAGCAACCTTCGGCCAGCGTCTTCTCGATGTCATACTGATCGGAGAATGTCATTAACGGCAATTCAATATCCGGCACGATATGTATAATGCCACTGTCATCCTTGTCCGGCTTCTTGTAGATGCTGCTGCGGCGACTGACAGAGGCGCTCGAGTTGGGCACTTCCAGCTTTGCGCTGGTCACCGGTGATAACAGTGAATTGTTATTCGTGCAAGTGCTGCTGTTATTGTTGCTGTTCCTGCTGTTTGTGCTGCCGCCATCGCCTATCGAGCGACGCAAACGGAAAGAGAATGAGCGTTTCTCTGTAAACAAGAAGAAGAAGGAGAAAGACAAGTATGAATAAAAGTTTATTAAATGGAAGCGTGAGAGTATTGTTAAAATCTTTTAAATTCGTAATATAAATAATATTAGAATGTACATATAAATATATATAAAATTAATTTAAATATACTAGACATCTTGTATTTTTTCACGTTATCATTATTTTTAGATTGGATATCCCAATTGTTGTCTTCAACATTTTTAGTATAATTTATTTATAAAAAAAAACATGGAAGAAACCATAAAGCTGAAAAGCAAATATTTTTAATTAAAATTCTTTTGCGCGTGCAAGAAATAATTTTATACGATCATATGATATATCGTGACATACAAATCCCAAAATAATCGCAATGTGAACCAAAAATAACCTTCAAAGAAACAATACTGTCTGTGACCAAAAACTTTTAGAACAAACGCAACAAATTTCTCGAACAATAACTAATCATAAACCGTATTGTAAATGATAAAAGCTG